>VXAB01011746.1:1481-40360 GCA_013399175.1 Odontophorus gujanensis
AGAGGTGCTGGGATGGGTCAGATCCGTGAGAAAAATAAAAGATTTGGATACTTTTTTTTTATTATTCTTTTTAAGGGTGATGCTGAACTGCGTGATTTGGGGTTGCGGCGCTTGGGATTGGGTGGGGGGGGTCGTGGTGCAGCCTCCTGGGATGGCATCACCCGCAGCAGGTGAAAGGATAAAGGTGGGGGGGAGTGGGGACGTCCCCCTTGGCTGCAGGACGGGAGCGAGCACAGCTGGGGGAGGGCACAGAAAAAGAGAGACAGAGCGTTAGCAGCAATTCCCCCGATTTATTGGAACGGATTGGTTGTTGCAAGAATGTCTACGCTAAGTCCCAACGCAGCATTTGTACTCCAAGGGCACAGCTCCAGTGCTGTCACACAGATGTGAGGAGGGTCCTACAGCCACGCACAGCACGGCCCCGTCCTCTGCTGCCCTCTGCTTCCACTACCTCCTCTCCTCCCCCGAAATATCCAACACATCTTCAATACAAACACAGGTTTTATAATTATTAAGTCGGTATCATAGAGAATATTCCCAGCGAAAAGGAAGAACAATAACAACCCTCCGCCGCCGTCCTCTTTTTGTCCAGCTTTATTTCTGCAGACAGGTTTCAAGCGTGTTGGAAAATAAATATATATGGGAGCACACACACACACGCACACACGCACACACAGACACAGAGCACTCGTGCCAGGCAGGACTGCAAACGAAGGCAGGAAGCTGAGAGGAGAGGCAGGGTAACCGAAATGCACGGGGAACTGTCATGTATGGCTTGTGCAGGAGCAGCAGGATGAGCTGCAGCACGGTTCTCAGTATCAGGAGCTCCTTCCCAAGGGCAGAGCAGCACCTGGTGCAGCTGTGGCACTCAGCACGAAGCAGAGGGCTCAGGTTGGTGCGTGGCAGGGAGGAGCAGTGCTGGATGATGGTGCTGATGCCCTAAGTTAGTTTGCTTTCCTGCGGAGTTTCCTTTTTTATCATTAGTTTTTAATCTTTCTTTCGCGTCCTCAGCTCTGAGGTGGGGGAGGGAACGTTGGGCTTCGATGTCCCAAAAGGAAAGGAAGGAAAAATGGAAAATGTTTCTGAATCTGAAGTAAAGCTGAGGTGACCCCGGGCTGGAGGTGCTCCTGCTCTCACGGTGCATGGAGGAGCTGCGGGGTGGAATGTCACAGCAACAAAGGGGTGAGGGGTTCTGTTTTGAAATAGACTTCACATGTAAAAAGCAAAGCCACAGCTATCTGGGAGTACTGTATGCATTTGTCTGTGCAGAAGTGGGGGGGTGAGGGCCCCTCCCGTGTATAGGGCTGACAATAAATACGGATTAGGAGCCGAGAGCTGCCTGGGCACGGGGCTGGGGCAGCTCCAGGGCCTTGAGGATGGACATGAAGGCCGACAGTAGAACACGGGGACTGCTTTCATCCCTTCAAACACGGCAGTGGGGCTCAACACGGAGCTACAATGCAAAATTCGCATCCATACAGCACAAGAGAAATGTTTCCACGCAACCCCACCGCTGCAGCAGCAGTGCCAACAGCAGCAATGTCTGCAGGGAACCACACTGAGCAGTGCTGGCAGCCTGCGGCTCCAACCCCAGGGCTTTGCTGGGGTGATTGTACCTCAAACCCTATCTTCTCACCGGGCAGAACCACGCTTCCATTGAAACCAACACCTGCAAGAACCTCCCTGCCCACCGAGATCGCCTTTCCCACCGGTGGGGGGTTATAAATAGCACCTTGGAGTGACGTGGCTTTGGGCAGCAGGTCGTCCTCCGTGGCAGCTTTCATAGGGCGTCACTGCAGACAGCGTAGAGGATTGCTCCGTAGTGAGGAACGAGTCTTCAGCTTTGTTGGATATTTTTTTTTTGCCTTGGTTTTTTTTTTTCTTTTCTTAAAAAAAGCACCAGAAGCGAAGAGGTGAAAGGTAACACGGCCTTCTTCTTGCCAGCAAGGCTCCTCCGGGTGTTTCCTTGGGGTTGGAAGAAGGCAGTGGTGCTCGATATGGACAAGGAGCATCCAACTGCTTGGAGCCACCCCAACCTTTCCGAGACACGCCAGGAGAGAAACCTGGTTCTCATAAAAACATTTTATTTGCAAATTTACATGAAACCAGTGCAGCTGAGATTGAAGGTTTCCTTAATAGCTTTCACACCTACCAGCGATGGACCCGAGTCCACCCAGGTGAGATCCCAGTGGGATTCTGGGTTCCCTCACCTCGCTTCCCTGTGTCTCACAGTTCGTCCTCGAGGTCTTGCTTTCCCGACCGTTTGCATATATTTGTGAGAAAGGCAGCTGAGCAAAGGGAGAAAAGTGAAAATATCCGTGGGAAACGCCGACACAAGTCCCTGTGTCCTTGTAGCAAAGAGTTCGTGACAACACCAGCACCCATGGGTGGGTGTGGAGACGCAAGGCTGGAAGACAGGACACGGGTACGACGGGCCCTAGAAATGCCACGATCTTTTTGGATGGTGATCCTTTTGGAAGTTAAAAATCTACTTTTATGACAAGAGTCGTAAGGCTGCAATCCCACTTGCCTCTTGATCTATTTGGCTCGGTAAAAAAAAATGATAAAAACCCTCCTTAAATAACTTGCAAAAGGCCCACGTCGTTAGGGGAAGCCCTCGGAAACATGCACCCATTCGTTCCCACCGCCGTTAGTTTGCAATTCCACTGCCATTGGGATTTTAATACACAGAAAAGGTGTTAAAAACCGCCACCACCCGAAACGTGCTTCGGGCACAACGTCTCCCGGAGCTCAGCGCAGGGTGGGACGGGGGCACGCGCCTGCAGGACCCCCACGTGGGATGGAGGAGGAGCAGCGGGCGGTGAGGCCGTGTTGCTCACACACATCCAAGTGGAACAGAGTAGGACTCATTTAGAAAACACAAATCATTTTGCACACGTGGACGACAACAAGGCTATGTAGTTTTTCCAACATACTCCTTCCTCCCCCGCCCTCCCTCCCCCTACAAACAACAGAAGGCGACGAAAGGATCCCTAAGAAATCCAGGTGAAATCCTTCTCGTTCTCCCCAGAGTTCTCCTGCGAGGAGTCGACGTCTTTGTCGTCATCCAAAATGACGTCATCGTGCGCCATGCCTACGTCATCCTTCCACTTCATGTCGTCGTCGTCTCCCATCTCCTCGTCTCCCTCCACCTTGATGTCATCCGGGTCTTCCATGTACGGCCCTTCCCCGGGGTACAGCTCCTCGGGGGACCCCTCGGCCCCGCTGGGCTCCAGGTGCCCGGCCATGCCGCGCCCCGAGCAGTCGGCGCAGACGCCGTGCCGGCGGGAGCCGTGCTTGATGCCCACGCTGGCTGCGGACATGAAGACCCTATTGCACACCTTGCAGACGTACTTCTTGTCCTTGCTGTGCACCTGGGGAAGGGGATGAGAAGAAAGGTTAATGGTGATGACAGAGCTGGACCGAGGGCTGCACGAGGGATGCGGAGCTTGCAAACCAAGAGCACCAGGGATTTCACTGCGCAACTTAAACCCATCAGAGTTAATTCAACTCTGCAAAAATCATACATTCACAGAATGGTTGGGTTGGCAGGGACCTTGAAGCCATCCCAGCTCCAGCTACTACCATGGACAGGGACACAGACCAGGCTGCACGGGGCCCATCCATGGCTGCGAGCACCTCCAGAGATGGGGCACCCACAGCTCTGCGTCAGGGCCTCACTGCCCTCTGAGTGAAGAATTCCCACCCCAAATCTGAGCTTAACCTCTCCTCTTTTAAAGTCATTCTCCTCAGTCCTATCACTATCACACCATCTATTTCTCAAAATCCTTTTGAAAACACCTTTGGTCAAACCAGGAATATTTGAGAGGAACTTCCAGCTCGCAGCCACTCGGGATGGTGCAGCAGAGCAGGAAGGAAGCCCTGCACGCACAGAGCTGTCACCTCGAACTGGACACCCGCGGGACAGCACTTCCTGCTGGACACTGCCTGCCCCTGCAGCTGGGAAGCACTGCTTACACTCTGTGACCACACAGAGGCACCATTCGAGATGTAAAGACTTCAGGAAGAAAACCCTGTGGTTACTTTGACCGTCTGACTCGAAGAAAACACACGTCTCTATTGAATTTACATTTTATATGAAGGCTATAAAAATATTCTTTTGGATCTGAGCTAAACACGAAACCAAAATAGCCCCTTTTGTCTTCGGATCTCAATTGAGGAACTGAAAGAAAAGAAAGTTTTTCTGTGTGCTAAACCTGTTTCCTTTTCCTCCGTTATTTTTATAGCACATTTTCCCTTGATGCATATCAGCATTTATCTCTGCAGATTTACCACAGAACTGACAATTAAGCCCAGAATGCTGTATGCAATGGAAATAAGATTACCAGACCAACAAAGCACACGATCCCAGACATTTCACCCTGCCATGAGCACCACCCCTTTGGTAGATGAAGATCTTGGTGCCATTTGGGTATAATCATCATCTCAGAATAAGAAAAAGCCCCTTTTCACAGCTCCTTCTCAAAAGGAGTGCGTTGGACAGCAGAACTGCCACTTCCCTGGAGTCTCACTGCAACACCAAACAGGATTAAACCCCAACAAACCTAAACAAAACAAATGTCTTTTTTTGGAGTCATTTATGGCTGTTTGGAATGAAAACAAAGTGCTACTGTCAGCACTGCACCTTTTTTTTTGCACAGGAATTTTTCCTGGTACTACAAATTTGTACCCAGCTGATATTTTCTAATCTAGCTTAATTCCCTACACAAAGATGGTCTGAGGGAAGAGATGTGGGTAGAAACTCCTCTTCTATATGGATTCACAAACATTCTGAACCCCGCATGTGTAACAAAGAGAACCTGACCTGCAAGCTCCACGCAACAAGTCAATGACCTACAACGATTGCAGCAGAAGAAACGGAGAGCTAACTTAATCTGCAGGTCACCTCAATTCCACTCCTGAAGTATATAATCACAGGCTGGGGGCTGAACGTCCTGGTGGCCACGAGCCGACATTGTGTCCTGGTGGCCAACAAGGCCGATGCCACCCTGGCTCTGTACTACAAAGAGCATGGCCAGCAGGGCGTTTTCCTGTGCCACCTGCTCTAGGGAACCTGCTTTAGATGATCTCCAGAGGTCCCCTCTGGCCCCTCCAGCTCTGTGACTGTGATCTCCAGCCCTCACCAGCGTGTGCCGCTTCATGTGCTCCCGGCGCGTGAACTTCTTCCCGCAGATCTCGCAGGGGTAAGGCCGCTCTCCCGTGTGGGACCGCATGTGTCTCTTCAGGATGCACTGGTGCATGGCGGAGAAGCTGCAGTAGGGGCACTTGAATTTCTTCCTGATCACTGTGAACTCGTTGACTGTAAAGAGAGCAAGCAAAATGAACAGATTACTTTCAGAACATCCCCTCGCGGTCAGTGCTCTGGTTCAGCATTTCCTTGTCAGATCACATCACTGCGAAATCACACTCTCACCTCTTCACCACCTGCAATTTTCTAAACTCACGTCCTTATACCGTAGCACTGTAGCTAAAGGCTTTGAGTGCCTTCATCAGAGCAGCCTTCAAACCAGCCAGAACGCAAACACCGAGCAGCCCAACACGCACATTGCCTAATGCTGGTTGAGGAGCTGGCAGCCTGCAGCAATTCTGATTTACTGTAGGGAATCTAAATAAAAATCTAAGACCTAAATAGCACTATCTAAAACTCCAACAGCTGTTTGCAGAGCACTGCCCAGCAGACCCCAGCAGCACCGTGCTGTGCTGATATTTGGGGGCTGCAAGCAAGCCCCCTGCACGTGCTCCAGTGCTTTTTCAGTGGAAGTGCAGTGACTGCAGTTTATCCAGCAGAAACAAGAAGTCAGGACAAATGTACGCTCCATTATCCAGCTTCCAACTGGTGCTACCACTGCGCACAGATACAGAAATACATAGGAATGCATCATGCCAAGCGACAGCGTGGCTCTGGTGAGCCTCCTTACAAGCCAGCTCCACATGTCTAAGGCTTTGATGGTCCTTTTTTTTTTCCCAGATCACATTATGCTGAACAGGAAAATGATGAAATTTTATTTGAAGTCATTCTGACACTGTTGATTCTTTTCCTCTTGTCATCTCCTTAAGAGTGCACAGACAGCAGGCTCGGGGGACGCATCCAGCACTGACAGCCCAGGGGTCCAATTTGCCAGCAGAATGCACACAGCAGCTGTGTTGGTATTTCCTCCTCCAAACACAATGAAAGTGCAATATGCAAAATGCAGCAGGTGGAAACAGAGTGTGCTATTCCCTGAGAACATCCACCCAATACAAATTGGGGAACGACCATCCACACTGATATGCCTTTAAAATTCTTACAGTGCTACTGCTTGCTATTCATCCGTTAATTTTCACCCTTGTTTGTCCTAATTATCACAATTTCTTAAAGCAATCGATTATTCACGTAACGAGGAAGAAAAAAAAAGAAGAAAGCAAATTCTAGTTAAGTCTTTGTAAGTACTCTGTATCTAACTAGTGGATTTTTATAAGTGCCAGTCCATGCAGGAAAGCTAAGGGAATAAAGTGAATGCCAGACCTGCTCTATAGGTGTGTACCACACGGAGCACTCAGCAGTGCTTTCAGGTGCTCACTGAGATGCTCTGTCCTACAACACATTTGACATACTGTGTAATGACCAGAGGCAAGGAGCCCACTTTCTGCAGGAGAAGTCTTAGGAAGGTTCACAGCGATGGCACAAAGCTATTTGTGACAGATATGTTTCAGGTCTGGTCTTGCAACCGTTTGAGCATCAACAACAGTCACAACAGCATGTGTACTCCCCAGGATCATTATAAACCCACTACCTGGGAGTCCAGACAGGGAGGTGGGCTGTAAGCTGACAGAGCAGGGGACACAATGCACACTCTGCTCTGCAGCACAGCGTGGCATGGCATGGCACACCCCACTGCTACACCAGAGCAGCTTGCTTTACACCACTTCAGAAAGAACCAACACAGAGGTACCTGCAACCTGGGCCAAGATTATGCAGTCAAATGCTCTGGAGAAGGGAATGCTGTAAAGTTCTCTACATCCTCCACCACCAGATTGTACCTCAATGACCAGATGCCCTCTGGGGTTTACCACAAGCACCAATCATTGAGTTTACGGCTGAGCTACCACAAAAGCTTACAAGGCAGCTGCAAGGCTCAGGTGCCAGTCCACATTGCTGGCACACTGCTCTCACAGCAGTCCTGGACTCACACAGCTTCCATGTGCAACCACAGCAGTGTCACAGAATCACTGAGGTTGAAAAAGAGCTCTGAGATCCCCAAGTTCAACCAAACCCACCCCACCGTGCCCACAACCCTCAGTGCCACATCTCCACAGCTCTGGAGCACCTCCAGGGACTGTGACCCCACACCCCCTGGGCAGCTGTGCCACTGCATTGCTGCTCTTTGACAGCCTTAGTTTCACTGAGCTCATTTTCACCAAATAGTTGTATATTTAGTTTTCGGATTGTTTTACACACCTGAAAAATAACAGCATTGTTGGAAAAATAACCACGTCAGAAGAGTTAACACTGTTTTCTATGCAAACCCAATAGGTGATATCCTATGGAAGACCTCCATGCTGAAGGCAAGGTGATATACCACTGAAACTGCAGCTGGAGCCAAGAGCTGTTGGGCTGCAAGGAAACAGCTCCGAGCTGAATGAAGCCCTGAGAAAACCTGTGGGTGATTTCACACCCAGTTTGAGGTTTATCAGTTATAAACAGTTGATTCTGCTGACATTTTTAATTAAGAAACTCTCCATTGGACAATCAGATGTCGTCTGTCAGGGTCACACCTGTCAGTGTGGCAAGTAACTCATGTAACAAAACATGAATTACAAAAGTATTTCCACCTTCCACAAACAACCACTCCTGATTTCCTACGTGCACCGCTGCTGAGACCTACTGCACAAATCCTCTTCAAGCTCCAAAGCATACATTCAGCATGGCTAACATAAATTACATTAAATAAATTAGCTGGAAAATTTGCACGAGCCCAGAAAGCCCCAGTCATACCCAGGTATATTTTCTAAGAACTCCTAAAAACTCAAAATTAATACCAAGTATTAAAATGCACCAACGTCGTGGCAGTTTTCAAGCCCCATATCGTATCTCCCCTCTCCTTCAGATGACACAGAACCCCAGATCTGACAACACCTCGCAGTGCTGAGCAGCCCCATAGCTCATTTCAAGATGAAAAGCCCTGAAATGCTCAAATTGTACCACGGACAGAGCATGGGAGCACAACACAGAACACTGAACTCTGCCACTGTTCTACTGCTAACACGCTCACAGGCTTAGGGATGTTATTTTCTCAGGAAAACATCACCATTTCTTTTATAAAGCACTTTGAGATCCACTGATGCATAAAGTTTAAGGTAAGTACACAGGATATCACACCACTAAGACATCCAAAGTGCCACGACGTGGACTGACCAAGGTTATATTTGCACCAGAACTGCACCACGGCGCAGCCTCACGGTGCCTGGAACCAGCACCCAACCTGATCAGTTTCGAGGAGTTACTCTACGACCTCACACCTGCTGTGAGGAAACCATCTGTTTTTCTAGCTCAGAAGCAAGGCCCAGCACACACGGCCGCCGGGCAGCACACCTTGGCATGGTGAGCGAGGTTCTTCTGTGTGCCAAAGCCCTTGCCACAGAGGAGACACACAAAAGCGCGCTCATTCGAGTGCACAGACACAAGGTGCTGGGTTAAGTCTGTCTCGTCACGAAACGACTTGGTGCAGCTAGGACACTGCATCTTCTTACAGTTGAAGTGGATGGTCTTCTCGTGGCGGTCCATGTTGGACTTGAGCGTGAAGCTGGCGGGGCACTGGGCGCACTGGAAGCGGTTGGGAGGCACGGTGCCCAGCAGGCCGGGCCGTGCGTGGGCATCCAGCGGGAGCAGCAGGGAGAGGGCGGCCTCGTGCTGGTGGATGTGCCCGTGGATGTGCTCCTGCAGCTCCTCGGCGTGCTCAAAGACCCTCCTGCAGAAGCCGCAGGTCAGTCCCCTGGGCAGGGCTGGGTCCAGGAACAGGCCGTCGTGAGTTACGTCCGTGTCTTCCGACCTCAAACACGCGTCTGAAATAGAAACAGACACACGCGTGTACAAATCACCGTTGTTGGGTTAAAACAAGGGTCACTTCTAAAGTGTTTTTACTCTCTACTTACCGGAGTCGGAGTTATCGAACGGCCACAGTGCTAGCAACCCATCGTAAGCGACCTGTGAACGGAAAGCCCAGGTTACAGCACGCCCGTAAAGCACCCATCCTCAGCACACAGCCCCAGCTGCATGCAACAAGATGCTCTGTAAGGCTGGTCCTGTGACTCCGAGCCGTGGTCGGGCCCCATGCTCACAGCTCACCACTCGTCCTGCCCACGCCGCTGCCCGCACAAAGCTCCCTTTGTCGCAGCGAGGTCGCCAGGCAGCGCTCTGCGGGGCTGCTGGTTAGGGCAGCCACCAACGTGCCTATTTCAGGCAGTAACTGAGTTCTCGGTGTCCCTCAGCACCTGTAGCTCGCACTCAGGCCAATGGCGGACCCAGGGCACATTTCCACCAAACACAAAAGAAGTGGAAAATTTTCCCTTCGCCCCACGCAGCCGCTTTTCCTTCCACACAGCAGAGCCCACGCAAAAAGTCGCTTCCCTTTACGCAACGCTCCCCGGTAATGTTCATCCACATCGTAAATAAGAGCTGATTTTTTTGCAGCGTGGCAGATGGTGGCCCAGCAGGGGCTGTGTGGCAGGGCTGCAGGACGAACCCACAGCTCCTGTGCTCTGCTCCGCATGGGGAAAGCCGGGCTGCCACCACACAGGTGGTGCCAAACTACAGAAACTGAGGTATGCTTCAGAAAAGTATGGGTGCCCCACCCCTGGAGGTGCCCACGGTCTGGCTGCACAGGGCCCTGGGCAGACTGAGCTGGTGGGGGGCAACAGGGGTTGTCCCTTCCAACCCAACCATAACACGGTTCTGCAATCTGTATGGATCATTCCAAATCAAGTATTCTGTTATCCTACGCCTATCTGCTTCTAACTGCATCTAGATCATTGCAAGAAGCCCACGTTGGAACCACCAGAAATGGGCACCAGAGAGCTGGGAACCTTTATGCCACTGTTAATGGAGAAGTGTGAACAGCTTAGGTTAGGCAGAAGGTGGGACTGCAACAGCTCTGACCTTAACAGATCTCCAGTTTTAAGATGACCTGTAGATTTGACCTATTAACTGTTCTAAACAACTAAAACATTGGTGGTATGTTGGCTTCTTGCAACGGTCAAAGGGGATGGGGTCACCGTCCCTGGAGGTGTTGAAGCACAATGGAGATGTGGTACTGAGGGGCATGGTGGGATGGGTTGGGGTTGGATTTGGGGGACCTTGGAGCTCTTTTCCAGTCTTCATAATCTTGTGATTCTATGGCATGGTCTTTCAAAGCACTCCTGACTAGGGGTAACTGGATTCAGTTAACACCTTTGCCTTTCTCCCCGTGATCTTACCTGGGTGGAAGAGGGCAGCTCTCCTTTCGTGGTGGCTTCTGGTGACATGTCACCACCAGAGGAGCAGCTGGCAGGGGGGCTCTGAGTGGCAAGGTGTGCTGCAGGCAGTGGGGGGGACGCAGCTTCCACTTTGCCATCACATTCGCCCCTGGAACGACTCCAGTTGGTGCCAGGCCCTGGGGAACACAGGAAATGAATCTCACCCACGTGCACCAGCACCAGCTCAGAGTGGGATGGGCAGAGGCCTCCTGGCACTGGGGGCTCCGCTGGGGGATGGGAGCAGCTCTCAGGGAGCCCCGGGGCCAACACAGCACTGGGAGCTACACAGAATGCACACACAAGTGTGTGAGGTTTCTTGGAAATGGATGCTGGAGCTTTGAAGCTTGAAATTTGAGCTTAGTATCTTATTTAACACAGCCTTGATCTCAAAGTGCTTTACAAAAGATGGAAAAATACAGATAAATACGGCTTTGACTCTATTCCTAGCAAGCAGGAAGTCCCAACAGTTGTACAAAGTGATTCAGTCTCACCCGACAGTTGTTACATTCCCAAATCCTGATGTTGTTGAGCAGGAAACCATCGCTGGAGTGATGGAAGCACAGCTGCCCACTGTCCCATAGCAGCCAATGGTATGCAACAACATCCCCAAAAGTGCACCGATAGTGAGAAACCCACACAGAAATGAGGACTGCAGAACAAAGTCCGGTGTACACAGCTGGCTGACCAGCAGCCAGCACCTTGGCAGTACCATGGGAATGATGCACTGGGCAGGTCTTTTTTTTATGATTATTTTTTCAGATGAGCAAGCAGGCAAAGTCAGAAGTGAACACTGCACGGAAGTACACCCATATTTAAAGCACTGTGCCCTTCTTCATTTTCTCACGCAGAAGTGTACAAACAGAAGTTGTGCACACAGGAGCTGTGCTCCTTTACACAGCGACAAACAACATAGCTGACACTGTGCCTGAGCACAATGCCCTGGTCTGGGTCACAATGTGGCATTCAAGTAAAACAGCACAAAGGTTTCTAAATCTGAACAATCCCAAACTGGACTTAACTTTTTTGGATAGATCAGCTCTCAACAACACAACAGCACTGACATTTATTTGGGTTCAACTAGCACAAATAAGACAAGAGGAGCAACCCCTATGAACAACCCAGCCTTCGTATATGAGAACTGAATCTGTTTTGTCCCATTCTGACCAGGACGGTGAGAAACCATTTTCCTTTATAAATTTGCATTAGTTGAATTTTAATGAGAAGTATTTCACTTTTAAATCACGAATGAAGTGCTTCCCTTTCTCCAGCACTGCATGGGGATGTGCTGGGTTAGCAGTGTTACGTGAGCACAGCGTTCCCTGGCAGCTGGACAGCATGCTGCTGTGGGAAACAGAGAGAAAAGGTTATCACATCTCATCTACAATTACACCCATTCTCCCCTAAATCTTGTTTTCCCTCGTACTAAAATTCCACACCAAACTGAATACCTTTAATTCCCATTTGGGAAATAGATCGCTGTGCAAAATGTATTCCTTTAACACGTCGTGCAAGTATAAATCATTGGCTCCAATGAACTGCTAACTAAAAATAAAGCATTAGCTGGTTTGCCCAAAAGAAAAGAGCTCTGTGTGCCATGCAATTGCCCGGACAACAAGCTCCATAGGAGTTGCTTCTATAAACAGTTTCAGTTGCAAGAGGGTAAACAGGAAAAGCCAAACTTAGACCCATAAAGCAGCGTGCAACGTGCTGCTCTGGAGGGTGGGAGCTGCTCCTTGGGGCAGTCCAACTCAACCACCCTCAATCTGAAATGCTTCCTTTTAGAAGAAAAAACAAAACTAAGAATAAGGAGAAAACAAAGATGCAAATTAACCAACATATTCCCTGAAGTGTATTAACATTCTCATTCTTTGGATTATACTTGGCAAAAACATCTAAAAACATCCAACTAAAGCCTCTGAGAATTTTGTAGCTGTGGTGTAACTACACGTAACAATGCTACCAAAGTTCAGCACTGTTCCACCAAGGAGCTCCAGCACTGCTGAAGCTGAAAATCAGCAAAGAATAACAAACAGTCCCAAAATCACATAAAGAAGCAAAAGCTGAACCCCTTATAACGTCCCATCAGAAGAACAGCCCCAAGCCAAGCCACACAGGTTCAGTAACTAGCAATACCCAAGACACTGGTGCTGCCCATAAATAACTCACATGTACTTCTTCCTTCCAAACCTCTCCATTCAGGTTTCAGACTGCACAGAAGCAGAGTCAATCTTGAGCACGTGCCATGAACATCACAAACACTGACAGTCACTCAGCCATCCACACATTCATCCATTCAGCCACCCAAGCACCCAAGCATCCAGCCATTCCCCAGCCACCCAACCACACAGCCATCACCCAGCCACCCATCCAGTCACCCAGCCATCCATTCAAGCCTCCCAGCCACACCACCCAAACAACAAGATAGGAAACCTTCCCTCCTGCTTTGAAGTGAGTTTCAGTCGGCCGACTTCAGAAATGCTGTACTTCAGACTGACTGTACCACAGCAGTACTGTGACACTCCTTTAGATGCAGACAAAAACGCTCCCCACATCCTGTGCCTCATTTTCCATTTACTGAACGTTAAGTAATTTCACACCTCATATATCGGAACAATATACAGTGAATTAGGAAAAAAAGAACACGAGTAAAATGAAAACCCTGGGATATCCTCTATTAACTTCTACAGCAGCGCGAACTACGTGGAAGTTAAATTCAAACTTGAAATGTGTGGAGTAACTTTGAGATTTATGTCCCCTTAGGATCAGCCCAGCAGCACTCAGTGTGCATCGTGTGCTCCTCGGGCTCTGCACCGCAACCGAGGCTGCTCCTCCAGAAAAGAAAAACCTGTGTTCAAGCCACTGTGTGAGTCAGCTCCTCACTGCATCAGTGTGCAGGAAAATACAAAGACAACACAGTGAGAGCAGTTAAGATCAGAAATACATTTTCTAAACTCAGGAGAGATTAATCACTTAAAAGTTCTGGAGATTGGTGTGCTTGTTTCTCCCCATCAGACAGATGCAGGTGGTCACGCACGGAGCTGGTCTGGGTATTTAGAAAGAATCTCATTTGCTGTGCTCCTGCTCCCCCTCCCTTTTTTTTTCAGGAGGGTATAACCCATATGACTCAATATCCTCAAATTGGGCTTGACAGAAAGCATCAGAAACACCCACAAAGCAAGCACCAACCCAGACTGTGTTTTAGGATCCCTATACTCTTGCCATTTGCTTTACTGTCATATTCAAGAACGGCCACTTAAAAACAAGCCAGTGTTATCAGAACATCCTCAAGTGATGAAAATAAGTAAATGTCTGTGGTCTGAATCATGTAAACAATAAAAAAAATGCCCTGAACCAGCCACAGCCGCATCAACTCAGTGCCGTGGAGTTGCAGACACAGTCAGCAGTTCATCTCTTTGTCTTAAGCAATTCACTTGCAGAAAGATGAGATAATTAAAGCAGAGGAGAATGGAATCCAAATATCAGTAAAGAGACTGGAAAACATGGAGTGGAGGGGACCCTCCTGAGCCCATTGGGATTCCCCCCACCCCTAAACACATCCAGCAGACCCAGTTGGTGTCCTGCCTACCCCATGCCTGAACTAGAACCCCACTCCTCCCTAACTTCTCCTCCAAAGTTATGACTGGTTTGCATGACTGGTTTGTACTCATTTATCTTCCAGCCAAGCAGTCCTTCAGCTTCTACAGAAAACCTAAAACGCTCCAACCAAAAGCGAGATGACGGGTGTGACGGATGGACAGCGGTCCCATTATCGCTCCACTTCACCATGACAGAAGACGAAGCCACCGATTCCAGCTGCCATCAATCACAGCTCCCAGCACCGTGTGTCAATCACGGGCAGCCCTACAGCGGCCACACTGTGCACAACCCGGCACCAGCACGCTGCCCCAGGACGCCCAGCAGCAGCCTACCTGGAGCCTTCTGCATCTGGCTTAATTGAAGACAGGCACTGAACTGCTGCAGGAGCCACAGGAGCGTGGCATTAGCAATTCCCCCCAGACATTTAAGCCGCACAACAAGGTACAAAACCTTTATTTTCTTCCTAAATTCAGACACGGTAAAGGAAGAGAGTTCCAAGACTGACATTGTGCTGTCCAGTTATTTCCCTTTATCACACACTCAAGCAATCACTGGAAGTTGTTCTTTTCCCCTTTCGTCATTGAGGAAAGTAAAAATACAACAGATAACCGAGGTGAATTTTCATGCTATTTAATTGGTCCATTTTCTCTGCATAGATTAAAACACTTTTTCTGCTGGAAGCTAACAAGTAGTACTCAGGCACTCACAGCTCACTCAGTTATGTCACATCCCATCTTCTGAAAGCATTATTAAAATGGAGCATGAATATCGTCCCTTTCTTTATGCAGTAGAGACTCCAGCTACTTTACAACAGTAATGAAGAAAATACAGAAGTACTCTGAGAGATGCGCTGTGCACAGACTGGTACAAGTCAGCTGTCCCAACAAATGACCCACAGAGAGCCACTCATGGCACAAGTGTCACAGAACAATTAGTGGCTGCTCATCGCTCACAAGTCGAGACATAAATAGCAGAAAGTAAGGACTGCACGACCTACAAAAGCAGAGCTGCTTTTATGAGAACAGGAGCAACATTCTGCTCTCAACATGAGTCAGTTTGGTATTCAAACCATTTCCAGCTACAGAAGGACCCCAGCACTCCATGCTTTGTTGGTAACCAGGGTTTTGCAAACAAGAACAACAGACGTTTGACAACAGGAGCTCCACACACGCCCCACGCGCCTTCCTCTCACAGAGTCAGCAGTCAGAGTTGGATCAATACCAGACACAGGCTTCCAAATCTCATGGCAAGTGCGATTAAGCAGAGCTCAGTACCGGATGCGAACACAACAGCAGTAACAAACAGGACAGCGACCCGTGTTGCTTTTTCTTCTCACCAACGCTTCCACTTCAAGCACCAGTAAACAAATAACACAAACCCACAAACTTACGAGAGAGAGAGTGCGTGCCTTTGGGTAAGTACTCGAAGAGCAGGGAGCTGTCGTCACCCAGCACGTCAGCCTTCAGCGACAGCAAGCTGTTCTTGCTCATGAGTGCTGCACGCAGGTTGGCGACGGTGGCAGCTTGCAGTGCATCCTCCCTGTCCAGAGGGGGCTGCTGCAGATAGCTGCCCTCCCCAGCACCCAGCAGCTGCTCCTCGGCGTGTGCAAACGGGTCTGGCCGCTCGCCCCGGCTGTCTGAGCTGCTGGGCTCCGCCGCTGTCACGTCAGCACCTGTGCAGGGAGAGATGCCATCAGCAGAATGCACTGGGTACACCTGATGTCCATCTGTGAGCCCCAACCACACTGTGACCTTCCACTGTTTCCCCCGCTGAAGGCAGTAAATACCAGGAATGAACAGCCCATAACAGATTAAGTGCAATTTTTGATGTGAAGTAACCTTTCCTTATCTGTACTCCTCAAACCAAAAAGCTACCTACAAGAAAAAGCTGTTGCCCCATTTGTGGAGTGCTTCAAACACTGCCTGGCACCTGCAGAAGCAGAACACCTTCCTCCACTCATGTTTGGTTTCTCTAATCACACACTATCAGCATTATAACCTCCACGCCAAATCAAAGAATGCACTGCTTTGATTTTTATTTATGGGTACATATTCCGTGCTGCCTGTGCACCGTTAACAGGTATGTGTGCTTCTCCTACAAGATCATTAAGGTTGTTTTATAAACAAACATTTCTGCATAGAGGGAAGTCACAAGAATTTAAAAGACCACAGCTGCTCCAACTGAGGGTGAGAAAAGCAAATCCAATAGCACTGAAATGAGAGCACATCCCAGCTGAAGCAGGGACGGCTGCAGGAGCCCCTCCAGGTATCTGCCAACCCCACGAGCAGCAGACCCCTCCCCTCCTCCTGTCCCATCCCAGAACTGCCCACGGATGCGTGGCCACCACTGCGCACGGTCACTAATTGCTAAAACACACACGGATTAATTGCAACCACAACAAGGCATTAAATGTTCCTCAAAAGCCAAGATTAGAGACAGGCAGTGAAATAGAGGCTTTGGAGCTCCCAGTATTTATAGCTGCAGTAACCTAATCAAATACACATTAAGGCAAAATAAATATCCACTTAGTGACACAAGCACCAAAATGCTCTCTGTGCACCCAAACCCCAAAACTCACGGCGTTCCCCTCCCTGAGTCTCCAAAACCTCTTCTCTCTGGGATGCAGCTCCTTTTAACGGGATTGAGCCAAAGAATTACACGAATCAAAAGCACTCATCCCTGCCCAGGTCTAAGCGTGTCCTGGAGTCCTGCAGAAGCACACAGACCAAGGCAGTGTGCTCCCAGTGGTAGCACTGCAGCTCCCGGCCCTTGGCCGTGCCCCTGATCCACCCCCAGCCCCAGAGCTGATGCTGGATTAGTGCTGAGCTCATTAGTCTCCTTAGCAATTAATTATTTGGTAGTTATTCTCTTACACCAGCCTGCTTTCCTGAGAGTTGAAGCTTTAGAAAAGCTTTATGAGTCCGTTGATTTGGATTAATAATTCACTGATTTGGTTTTAGAGAAGCCAAACGCTGGGTCTGTTTTTGTGGTTTTGGAGACAGGCATCCCTGAAACTCTGGTACCAGCTAGGAAAGCTCACACTTGCACACAGAACCTAAGATAAAAAGGATAATTGGAAGCCCAAGCACAGAAACCCACACGTGGGCACCACTGCTGCCATTTAAAAAGAAGAGATGTTGCTTGAAAGATAAATAAGCTCGGATCTTGTCACAAATCCAGGCATCAGAAAAGCAAAGGCAAGCCAGCAGCCTATCAAATACAGTGCATCAGCATCAAGGTTGTCACTGTAAGGAATTCAGCCTCGGGTAGTTTTCAGCTTTAAAACAAAGTTGTAGTGCCCACAAGCGAAGCAGCTCTGCATGCAGCTCCTGGGGAAGGGCTGCGGTGGAAACCAAGGCGACGCAACGTGCCGACAGCATCCAAACAGAACGGGGACCCAACGAACTGCTTTCCTAGATCTACAAGGGAGACAGTGCAACTGACAGCAAAAAGCATTGAATCCAGGTAAACACCTGAAAAATGTACGTGCCAGCCTCAAGGAGACCAAGGGAAAGCTTCTCCAGAAGTAATCCATCGGGGTGCATTACTCACTGCTTGGCACACAGGCAGCTTCTGCTGCAGTTCTCCTCCCTGTTCTGCTCCACATACCTGGCTCTGCCACCCACTGCCACCGCCCCAGGTCCCCTTGCTGCTCACTGCCTGTCTGCAGTTCCCAGCAAAGCCCAGAGCTTTCTGCTGTTACCTGCATTCCCAATACCGCTCTTCTCTTCCACAATTTGTTTCTCTTGATTCTTTTTTCCTTCTTTCAACTTCTCATCCTTCTCTCTTCTACCCATAGTTGAATATCTTCTAGAAGTCTAGAGGTCTAACCTCACGACCGATATCAGAGGGAGGTGTGAATGGAAGCCATATGAGATAACACCTTCTGCTGAAGGCAGCAGCTCCCCAGGCACTCAAGGGAATGTTGTGCCAGGTTGCAAGTCCTAAAGGGCCTCCTTTCCCTCCAGCCCCACAAGGCAAGAGGCCACACTTTGCTCCACCATTTTACAATCACACACAGAATACCACCTCCGTCTCACAGAATCATAAAGGTTGGAAAAAAGCTCCAAGATCAAGTTCAACCATCAGCCCATCATCGCCCCTGGAGGCATCCAGGAACTGGGGACATGGCACAGTGGGGTGGGATGGGTCTGGGGATCCCAGAGGTCCTTTCCAACCTCAATGATTCTATTCTACAATTCAGCATTCCATATCATTTTCTCTTGAAGTGAAATGAAGGTTGGTGAAGGTGAAATAGCATAGAAGATGCTCTGTGTATTAAATACAAGAATATCTTATACAGAGTATTTCAGTTACAACAATGTAAGTTACCCAGTTCTTCATACTGGGTCAAGTATGAATGCTGCAAATAACTTCCAGCAGATAATTAAGTTTGCTATTTTAAGAGAAAGAGGAAAAGGACTGATTCCTTCCTCCTTTTGCTCCTGCAGTTGGCACTAACCAACATACTGCCAGACAGGTTACTCCTGGTGTGACCACTGATCCTGATGGAGTAAAACAGACGACCTCTCCATCAGTTTATGGAGCTTCAGCTATTGTTTTTTCAGTGTTTAAGGTCTCCTGTGAAGGCTCTGTCTGCATACAGATAGCCAGCAGTGCTCTCCCTTCCATAGCCTCCCCCAGCCCATCCCCAGTCCTCCTACTGGAGATGGCCAGGCAGGCCAGATACCCACGTGTGCACTCCTTTCCCTGCTCCTCACAGCACAGCCCAGACACGTGCACTCCCCGGCTGCCAGGCACACATCTCCTGCTCAGCTTGCACCACCAGAACACATTTTTGCAAAGCTGCTCTCTTGTTCGTTGGCTGCCAACCTGTGCTGATGCACGGGGTTATTCTATGCCACGCACAGGACTTTGCATTTGTCCTTGTTGAATCCGTGCTGTTTCTGGCACCGTTGCATTCCAACAGCCATTCCTCGCCGTCTGGTGCCATCCTACAGCGCGCTGAGGGTTTGCTCCCTGCCACCAAGTTGTCGATGATGGCTGGACATGGCACTGGCCCTGGAGCCACCTGTGACTGCGCTGTCCATGGTGGCTCTGACACAGCTGGATGGCTTCTGGGGGGCAGCTGGCAAATGTCACCGTTTTCCTCACAACGTGACAAGTAGAAAGGGCAGAGGGATGCAAGGGAAGAGATGCCAACACCAGCTTCTCCCACCCCAGATGCTCATTCCCGCATCCCCCTGCTGCTCCTTCAGTTGTACTCAACTATTTGCATAGCTGTGAAGTGAAACTGAGACAGGAACTGATGGACATTAAAAATAGCCCAGTTTATTACAAAAAGTTTATTTTTAATCCCAGATCAGTTCCCCAATCTGGTTCACTCCACGGCTGCACAGACATTTCCACCACAGCAACTGCAGGAGAACGTGGGGGTGGAAACAGAGCTTGAAGGGAAAGTGGGGGCCACTGAAACTCAGCTTTCCTACACCACCCATTAACTCCTCCTTCCCTCAAGTGCTGTCCTGAACTGAATCAATGGAGAGAAAACCTGGGTGAAATCAACAATGGCCTTCTGAGCTGTCCCAGTGATCTGTACAGAGCATCCAGACACACCTCTGAAATCTAAAACTTCAAGAATGACATTTCTTGCACAGATTTCAGAAGATCCAGCTTGATCTCCTCATGTGCAAGAGACGCAAACCATCCCAGGAGGAAAAGGCCTGTGTTTGTTTTGGTCTTTTCCTTCTGAGCAAAGAAAACAGGAGCACCCAGCCCATCAGAAAAATGACCATCTTTTTACAGCTGCTACAAATATCCCTCAAGTTCCTATTTCTGATAGTCCCATTCCCAGAAACCCCTTTTGCCATGCGTGTCACAATGGACTGTTTGTCAAACAAGGCCCAGCGCTCTCATGCAACATTTACAGAGAGAAATGATGCCACGACCTACAGCTGTTCTGATCAGCAGCACTCTTAGTAATATACACAAGGATATAATGTGCATCGTGTCCCAGAGAAGTCCCCCATTCACAATTCAGGAAAATACAGAGATACGGGTTCTAACGTGCAGTGCTTTTTCCTCCTGCAGAACTGTGACCTGACTTTGCTGACCTGCAGCCTTGCTTCCTTCAAAGCAACGGACAAATACAGCTGGAAAAATCCCCTCCATTTCTCTGAGGATCCTAAAAAATATCACCTCCAAAAGTGATGGAAATGGTTAAACACGGCAAGTTAATTCCTTCTGAAATGATCGCAACTGGAATACTGAAGTGGTCCTTGCACATGACAGCATGCCAAGTAATCGCAACTTCACAAATCCTTTAGAACAAGCATTTATCTTTTGAAAAAAGTGCCTATAAGAAATCTCACCCCAACAAATGCCCAAAACCAAAATCAAATCAGAGACCAACGCGGCAAAATTGGTTTTCATTTTTGGTTGACTGCATCTAAAGGACGAATTCCTCCTCAGTGTGAACACAAAAGCATTGCTGCGAAGGTGAAAGTGAAAGTCCCGAGCAGACAGACGATCACAAAGCAGGATTCAAAATGCTAAAGCCTTCATTTCTCACTGCTGGTAATTTCAGTAAAGGAGGGTAAAGCAGTACAGCTGTGAGCAGGAGGCCGGACTAATCCCAGCACAGGGAACAGAAAATAGAGAGAAGGGCACTCAGCAGAGGGGAAGCAGCTCTGATCTCTGGAGTTAAAGCAGATTAACAGAATCAGGGCTGTGACTGCAGGGAGGAGGAGGAAGAGGAGGAGGAGGGCTCTGGAGCCCGGGGAACATAGAGTGTGGGGTGGGGAGAGGAAATGGACACAGCTTGGAGCTAAAGCTGTGCAGGGTGGAACCATTTTACAGCCAGGGTGTAGCCACAGGAAAGCGTCCGGGCTGAAAAGCACCGACTTTGGTCTCCAGATTTGAAAACAGCCTGACCTAACCCTTTAATAACAGAGCTCAGAACTTTTATTTCTATGAAGGATGAGCCCCAGTATAATTCATTAGCTTGCAGCTGGCACTCTCTATAGCCTTTATGCAAAATGTTTTTGCAGCCAGCAGCTGCTAGCACAGCGAGGCAGCATGGTGCCCATGGGTGCAGGGAATCCCAGGGGGCAGGAGAGCAGCAGCCTGTGGGACATCGCTTCTTTCCTTCTTAATAGCAGCTCTTGAGGGCAGTAAACTGTTTATAAGTAAAGTAGCGAGTAAAGGCACAAGTCCGATGCCATGTTGAGTTCTTTCCCTGCTCACAGTATCTCAGACCCTTATTCCACCACTCCACTAGAACACTTGTCAAGTAGCACAGCTGAAGCGATGCCCTTGGCACTGTCCAAAGGTGCTCAGTGCACCAATGTTAACAGTGCACATGCACGTAGCCAGGACCCCAAGCATTAAGAATCTGACTTCAGTAGGAATTATCAGACCTGGATCTCTATGAGGGTCAGAAGGTGACGTCCTGCCCACCCTTCCCATGAAGGTCACCACTCTGGGTAATGTAAAGCTCTTCTTACAGAATACAGCATTTTTTCACTGCATTTAAACAAAGTAAAGCGAGATGTCTTTAAGCTGCAATGTCTTTAAAAATGACTGTTCTGTTTTGAGAATAATTAGTGTCATTTCACAGTCAATTGGTACAGAAAAAGAAGAAAAAAAAGAATCGCTTACAGCTTCAGGGTGCAAACACTCAGAAGATGCGTGGGAGTACTTCCTTAGACATAAATTCCTGATTCATACTGAGTGCGCTTGAACTAACACATGTTAATAAAACCATCAATGAATTCTTCAAGAGACACCCCACAAGTGACAGTGCTTTCCATTATACGGAAAGGCAAAAGCAGCTCTGCTCGTGAGAGCTGTCCTCGTGGGTGAGAGCCTTGCAAACACTACCAGCTCCACAGCCAGGCCCTCCAGACGTGCCACCAGGACAAGAAGCCCCACAGCTGAGTGGAAATGAGCTGGAGCTGTCTCAAAAGCTGCACTGGGTACGGGGTAAGTAGTTCCCTTATAGCTGCTGCCCCCCATTGCTGAATTCAAGGTGTGATGCCACCATCATTTGCAAGATCCGCCTTCCAAAATGCTGCCTGCATCCTGCCGAAATGCGGTGCTGCTTGCAAGGAAGACCAAGAGGTTACCTGGCACAGTGTCAGGAGGAAGACACAAACGCTGTAATTTTAAGATTAACTCTCCTGAAGTAGCTTTGTGCTGCCAGGAGGTCTGTGCTAGTCCTACAGCACTGCAGCACTTGCAAAGGCTACCCAGGTTATCCCTTATGCAGAGCTAGCACACCTCACAAGCAGCATCTTCAAATAAGCAAGTAGATCAAGAAAGATAAAGGAGCTTCAAAGAGCACAGTTCAGGGTAACTTCTTTCTTCTTAACGTGCTCGTGGAAGAGCCTTCTGCGCCCACTTCCTCAGCACAGGGGCACCCTCTGTTCTCAGCTCTGTGCAATATGACTGGGAATACTTCTAACTAAAAGGGGCTGCAGTCTGCTTCACAGAACAAAGCCCAACACCACCAAATTAAAACACAAACTTAAGATGAAATTTAAAGAGCGAAACACACATCCCAGACACTCGGGACACAGCACAGACACTTGTCATTACCTGCTTTTACACCAAGAACATGCCATTTTTCTTCACGCCTTGGAGCTAAGAGTGGAGCACCCCTTGGCTGCTTTGGAGAGAGAAGAACCTGCGGTACCAACAAGGAACCTGAGTGGAACCCTGCAGCTCTGCAACTGCAGAGAGCAGATTGCAGGAGGGCTGCTTCCACCTGCTGGAGATGGGGAATACTCATGCAGTGTTCAGCAGACCCAGAGACCCTCCTGCCTGGAGAGACAGTGGGACAGTGGTGTTTGGGGCAGCAGGGACACTCTCTTGTTCTCTGCACAATTGTCCTCACCCTCCAGCAGCACACATGGGAGAACTCCATCTCTGTTCACTTCCCAGGCTGCTGAATACAGGGAAAAGCAGGAGCAGCTGAGGCTCAGCAGGACCATCTCACTGAGCCTCATGCTGCTCTCAGAGCAGTGCCCAGGTGCTGCCAACACACACAGCCCTGTGCTGCCTCAGTCCTGGCACTCTGCTCACCTCACATTCAGTTTTTCCCTTTGCTCAGTGAGGACAAGTGGAATATTGGAGCAAGTCACCCAGCCACCAGCACTCAGCTTGCCCTTTTCCATCTTCACAAACACCTCTCTCACTGGAAACTGCACTTAGGACAAGACTTTCAACAACCTCTTTGGCTGTGCCTGTTGCTGTGCTGGCTCAGCACTGCACTGACTCAACACCAGGAGCTGTGTTTCTCCCATCTGCAAACAGCTGTGAAGAAAAGGACACTTCTGCTCAATTCCCTGACAATTAGGATTTTAACAATGTAGACATCGCACAGTTTCCAGTAGCACAATCTCCTGCACTTGGCACTCTTTTCAAAAGCACAGCTCAAAGAACATTCCACCTCTAAGTAGCTTGCTAAGATCAGTGCTGCAGTTCCATTTCTGCTGCGTCTCCACTCATGGTTTGTCCCAAATACCTGTCCCAAACCCACCCACCTCACACAAATATGAGTGTTTGTGTTGGTTTTAAGGGATGCAGTGAAAATGAGAACTATTTGAGCACCAGTCACATTCCAGGCACTCCACACTGAGTCTTTGCTCCAAACAACCCTAGAACACGTGCACCGTAAAGCCAGGATTCATCATAAATCACTGTTATCTTAAGTTATCTCACATTTTTCTTCTAACTGAAGTTGTTTAGATTTTATCACCAGCCAATTAGAATAATTACATGCAAACCTAGAGCAGTAGATAACTGTAAAATGGAAAGCTTCTAAAGATATTTGCAGAGCTACCCATTCATTTAAATGCCAATGAAAGCCACATTCAAACTTTAGTATGCAAGCAACTTACGAATCCTTTTTCAGCTCATAAAGACTATTCAGACTTTCACTACTGTTTATACTGCTTTTTTCACCTGAATTTGACAACAGAAGCATATATATGACCTCACCCACTCCCTCTTGGGTTCTGGTATGCAACGAAACATGGGCTAACCACTATCAGAGGCTGACTTGAGGAATTCAGCCTGAGGGAGCTCAATGCCACACTCTCTTAAAAGTCCTTAGGGAAAAAAACACCAAACTCAACATCACCAGCAGTCCTGGATCCATTAACTGCCTATGGTTAGCAGGACAGCCATCTTAACTTTGAGACAGAAAAGATCATACCATAAACAGATGCAATTAACATTTCTCATGCCAGCAATGAAAACACAATGACTTACTTGGGTCTCGACTGCTGTATGGCCATCCTGAGGCAGGTAAAAAAGATGGCATTGGAGAACTTGCCCTGCTGTCGTCCTCCACTTGCTGCGTAATGTGACGCACAGTTTCTTTGTTTTTCCTGTTCTTCCTGCGCCCCGTGGGCTGCCAGCCATCCCCCACTCCTTGTTCTGAGAAAGTGTTCTGTATTGCACTATCCTTGGCAGAATGCAGTTCACTCCCTCCATAATGAGAGGGAGAAACCTGTTCCTCTTTGATACGTAAAGACCCATAGCCCATGTCACTAGACCAAAGAGACTGAGACGAAACATCTTCGTGGCTGTCAGTTTTTGGTTCCGGATCCTCCTTCCCATAACTGCTCCCTCCTTCGTGGCAGCTGGCGATAGCAGAATCTCCAGAAGAGTTTGCTGGACTCGTCCGCCGAGCCAGCCAGGGTGATATGCTCCTGCCAGCCACCACTGCAGAGATCAGAGCGTCTGTGCTGCTGCTCGAGGGGGCTCCCAGCTCGTAGTCCACGAGGTCATCCGAGGCATCTGACTTGATGCTTATGTCGAGAGCTGCCTTGATGAAGTTGTGACAGGCCTGCACGATATCCGTCATCTGCAGATAGCTGGCAGCCGACATCACCTCGATGACGTTCCTGCTGGTCAGCGCTAGGTGTGCAGAATACATGAAGTCAATGATTGCCTTAAAGCCTTGTGCAGTGACAATGTCTAAGTGGGTGACCGTGGCCTGGTCGGAGGTTTTCTGTACCTGGCAGTACAGCGTTTTGAAGTAGCGGCTGCTCCCGAGCAGAACGTTTTTGTGAGCCTTGAAGATCTTGCCCTCCACTATGATGCAGACGTCACAAAGGATGCCGTGCTGCCGCTGCTCGTTGAGCTCCCGAAGCAGGTGCCGGTAGTGGGAGGCAATCTCCATATCTTCCTTTCTGTTATTCATTTGGAAGTCTTTGTGTTTCCTCTTCCACAAGTCCTGCATGGAGAAGGAAACAACTGTGTAACAACATCCAAACAAGCTCAGATCGATCCCAAACTGTACCACATTCAACAGCAGGGTCATCTTGAACGAGCCTCACAGAATACAAGAGTTGCCCAGAAAGGGTCCACCTTTAGGACATGATTCAGACTTCAACTAGTTGTTGCTAAAATCCTCCTCCAGCACCTCAATATATCCCAGAGAAACATGTCTTTACATTGTTTCAGACTTGAAAGAAAACCTACCTGAAGTTACTGGGGTAGAACAGCCACTGATTGTCACTGTTTGCAATCAGTACAATTCGGTTTGGATGCAAGCCCGGCACTTGTAACCATGCTGGTGGATACAAACTTTTGTAAATCACTCTGAAACAGTTTCCTCATGGGAAAAGGCATTACCAGAGCACCAGAAGCTGAAATCTCCCAGCATCAGAACTCCCTTTGCTGCACTGCTGCTGAGTGGCTATAAACACTGCTTTCAAGTCAGAAAAGCAGTAGGCAAAATCTGAGACTACAGATCACAAAATTTCAAGTCCCCACCCAAACCAAACCAGCAATGGATCAGAGCTATGACATTAAGTTTTCCCCACAAGATGCTGGGTGAAAACGTGCTATAAATCACAGCCTTTATACACAAGGGAGGTGCCCCAGCCCTACAACAGTGAGGGATAACTATTCCTTCCCTCCAAAAACTTGAATTTGTCCCAACATAAGAAGCTCCAACTGTGAAGCTGATGTTGAGGTCCACAACATAACGTACAACTGTAAAATGTGTGTATGCTTGGAGTGTCACCATGGGTAGAAACATCCTGGATTTAGGATACCAGTGATTGCTGATAAAAAGGAAATCCTTGTGAGAACACAACCCTGAGCTTTCCCAGTCCCAAAGCGTACGTGGTAAAATACAAGCACTGCCAGCAAGGCTGAGCAAGCTTGCAGTAACTTTTCAACGCACATTCAGTTCAAATCCACATTCAGTCCCATCTGTTCAAACCAACCAGCAGCAGTGGGCAGGCCTAGGGCAGCTGCAATTAGGAAAGTTCACCGATGCGTGCAGGAGGGTTTCCAGCACTGGGGAACACAGATATCTAAGATCCATGCCCCTGCCTGTGCTATTAATACCACCTACAGAAGCCAACCAGCAACAGTTGAGCCAACACCGTTGGCTGGGGGACAAGCCCACAGAACACACGTTACCAACACCTCTCTGCTACAGCTCCACCTGATGATCACAAGGTTGAGTTATGCAGCCATTGCCTGCACAGGCCTCCTCCGTTCTGTAGGAACGGGGCTGTCCCCTGAGCAGCACCAGGAGCACTAATTCATGAGAGCAGCTGGTCCCTAACCACTGAGAAACAAAGAAGAAGGCCCATCCTTCTTCCTGCAATGTGAACAGGCAGAATTGGGGTGTACGTGCTTCAACTCCATACAGCTCTTCTGTAGAATTAAGCACAAAAGACATGAAGAAGCTTATCTACATTCAAAGGTGCTCAAAAGCAGTGCAGTTCTACACTACCCAAAATCCACTACCTATGTAACACTGGAAACTACCCACGGACCTCAGCTCCAGCCACCTCCATCTCAATAAATAGACAACCAAAAATGAGAGCTCAGGAGCAAGAACATGAAGAGCCAATTTGTAAAATGGCCTTTAAAGGCCTGGAAAGATCCTGTCAAACCTAGGCAGCATAGACACCCTCTAACCCACGCACTGGAGGTGGCTGCCACTGCTTCACAGCCATCTTCAGCTTTGGGAGAACCACCTATTAAGGCAGAGTGACAGTCCAGTTTTGTCTTTATTCCTGAAACCACTGCTGCATCTACTTTTAGGAGCTGAACAGTCAGCTTAGCTCCCTCAGGAAATGCGAGTTGCCATGGAGCATCAAGAGAGTTGTCCATCATCAATCCTGCCTCCACCAGCTGCCATAGCCACGTGATTCTGAGGGAGATGCAAGACTTCTCACAACACAATCATGCAATGATCCCAATGTTCCAGATATTGCACTTCCTTTTGCTCTTCCTTTACAGGTAACAAAATCCAGGCTCCAAGGTACCATCTCCCTGGAACTGCTTGGATAAAGGTAATTTTCTCCTCCTTAATGTAATACAGATTACCATCAGGAATATTTGTCGATACCTTCTGTGCTCATGTGCTTTTATGCAACAACAGCTTTCCCTGGATTTCTTCTTGAATGTCCTGCAGCTAGAAATTACCCTGATTCCTTGAGATTTTCTTTCTTTACTACTTTAGATGTTTACTGAGCTTAGCTCAGCACACGGCTGGGTTCCCCTCACTGCTGATAGCAGCCTATTTCAGACACACCTCATTCTTTGTTTAAGCTGCCCATGCCAGCAACCTGGATTAGGCATTTGTCTCCTTCTACCTTCAGTTTAGAGCAGAGCAGTTCGAGCAGTAGACTGACTAAATCCACCCCTTCTAAACGGATGAAGCACTTGCTAGCTTGTTTATGAAATAGCTTCCCTCTGACTTAATTTCCTATCAAGAGATTTTTTTACTAACCACAGAAGAAAAAATAATAAAAAACTCTGCAAGATTCCTCCCTGGCTCCCCTCCCTCCTGCTGACAGCAGACACCCTGCAGTCACGCAGCCCTGTGGATGCCCACATCCCCAAGGGCTGGGGACAAGAGCAGGAGGTGCCTTCTGGACAGGAAAACAAAGCCACCTGATCTTCTAAAATATAAAGAATATAATAATGCATGTTAGAATGATGAGAAGACGCATTGCCCTTTGCAAATGGTGACAGCTTATCCTTGTTCCAAAGTACTTATCCTAAGTATAAAGAGATGAAGAGGGAAGGCACCCACCACAAAGAGCAGCAATCTTCCACTGGGAGGAGGTCCTGTGACAGCATTTCCAAGTGTGCAAGCAAAGCTGTCGAGTTGTATTGATTAGCCTGAGGACAAGAGTATCTACATCTACCATGGCAGCAATTGTTACTGGGGAAGTCTTGGGCCTCCCTGGCTTAAGGTCTGCCCCCTGCACACATCGTCCCCCACGCAACATTTGTCACAGCCTTGTACCTTTTAAATGAGAGGTCTTTGGGGGAGAAAATTAAATATGCCTCAAATTCAGAGGAATTAATTAGTTTTCTGTCTACCCATGTCAAACGAGAACACCCGTTTAATGTCAAGGAGCACCAGGGAATTAATCCAAGTTAAATTTAAGGCAATTTGCTAGTAGTTAAAAATTCAGGAAGCTTCAAAACCCTGTGCTCTTCTGCTCCAATTTCACACGCTGTTTTGTGGCCTCTTGGCTGGTGTTGGGCTTTTTTTCCTCCTTTTTTTTTTTTTGATAAAAATGTTTACCTCCCCTTACAAAACGCAGCAGAAGGATTTCTCCAGGAAGGCAGTGCCCCTCCGAGTCCTGGTGGGAGCACAGCGCAGACACCACTGACATTGCTCAAGGTGGACCCCAAAGATCAATGCTACACTTCTTGTTTTATCTCAGGTCTCTTTAACGCACCGAAGGATCTCAAAGCTGAACACCTACTGAAATTATTTTGGCTTGGGCCTCTGGTGACAGCACATGGCCCAACACAGCTTTCCAAGAAGCCAATGAACCGCAAGAGCTCATCTGTAGATTTTCCACTAAATAAATGGTAGGAGAGCAGGCTTTCTCCATAACTCAGTTCACAGATAGTACGGTAATTCTATTGCTTTCCTAGAAATAACTAGAAAAATCATCCTTAAACAAACAGCACTTGCACGTAAGAGCAAAAAGAACCATCGAGCAGATTTAATCATCACCTTCCTGCCAACTTCTGCCAAGATACAGGGCAGCTTTTTGTTTCTCCTGTTGTCAAAGCTCCGGTCTTAAAGCAAACATTAAGAATTTATACACATTTTAACCCCAACTAGAAGGAACCAAACTGAACAAATGCACCGTTTATGGGAAGTGTTTATTTTGCATTAGCAGTACAGCTGTTTGTACACGAAAATATCACCTGATGGCACAATAACAGTCTGAGTAAACAGAATATTCACTTAAAGTGAATTTCACCTATGTCGGAAAGAAGAGCCAATAATGCTCACACAGCCAACCTCTCTGCACACACACCTGGAATAAGCCCCCCAACCAAAATCTCTCAATTAAGGGGTTCAAATGAGTAGTGCCTGAAACTCAGCAAATCATTTCAATTTTGACCAAGAGCCATAGAGAAGAAACACAGCACACAGATGAAAGCCTCCACCATCCCATCCCTTGGGAAACAGTGGGGACGAAAATAAACTCCAAAGCACTCCATTCCCCTCGCTCTGACAGAAAACAGCAGCAAAAATGGACTACAGTTCTTCCTCACCAATTGAGAGCCCTGTAAAAGAGGAGAATACTTCTTGCTGTCTTGCAAAACCAAAAACTTGAGCCCCATGGTGCTTAGCCTGGTGCTGTTTTCTTAACGTAACCTTCCACCCTAGCACCGAGGGCTCTGGTTAGGGAGGACCAAGCAGCATGCTCCTCCACCACTCTGTGCTCCCTGGGGAATACAGGCCAACTGGAATTTCACCAAAAATGCACTGTTTCCTCCCCCACTTCTCTCCAGAGAAAAGGAAAAACAGATTAAGGAGGAACTGAAATTCACTCGGATGGTTTACAACACAAAAGAAAGCCCACCACCAAGAAAACAAAAACAAACACACCCCATCGCTGCTTCTCCACGTCCTCTCCATATCTCCACTCCCAAGACATTCCAACATTTTTTAAATTCCTCTCCAAAGGAGCTCTGTAAGGTGAGATTGGACTGACACTCCCCTTGCACAAGGTTCTCTGTGTGCACGAGTTTCACTTTTACCCAATCAAACAACAGAAATACAGAGGATTCCTCCTACCCATGCACCCTATGCTAGAGGGAGAAAAAAGAACAAAACCACAGTGTAACCTTAACAATGGGAAAGGACAGTGCCTGTACCTGGAGTATTCTTCCAAATGAGAGAGAGAACTGGGACATTAATGGGTGTAACTCCCTGCAAAGACACCGCTTGAGTTTTTTGAATGCACAGCTCCCAGCTGAAGGGCCGCCTCACAAGGGCCTTTGAAGAAGAGCACACTGCTACTAGGATGGTTTTCATTTCCTTATACTGCGTTCTCCAAAACTGTATTTGTGTTTCAGTTTTACTCAAAGTAGGTGGAAGTAACAGCTTATGAAAATGAACAGCTGCCGCAAGAGAAATTCTTCTACTTTGATTCAAGAAACCAGCATGCTGTTAAGTTGGTCGTATGTTTTTCAGTGAACTCAACAAAGACACAAGACACCTCACTGCCACCACCAACCCCACAGCTGCATTACCTAGTTGCATTTATATGATCCGATTTGAGCACCTTCCATTCTCATTGACCGCTGGACTTAAAAACTTGGACCACTTCCCACCAATATTCAGTTAACATCTGCCCGATGGCAATTCACAAAAACACCTGTATTCAAGGCCAGGCTGGATAGGACTTCAAACAACCTGGCTTAGAGGGAGGTGTCCCTGACTACAGCAGGGGGTTAGAAGTAGATGGCCTTAAAGGTCCCCTTCCAACCCAAACCATTCTATGATTGAAGCCAATGTTACCCATGGCAGCAGCTCCACTTGGCATCTCTGCAGCAGGTAGTGCCCATGAGCAGAGCTCTAACAGTTGCAGCACATGGCCAAGAGCTCGCTCCCTGCCAGGTGCTGGTGCAGGTAAAGGGATTTCACCTCCATCTGTCTGGATTAGAGTTTGCCAGGACATACAATATGGTTAAGACCACATCATCAAGCTACAATTGCTTCTGCTGTGAAAATACATAGATCTAAATGCAACTAGGAATTAGAGGAAGGCCAGCTTCAGCAAGAGGAATATGGACATCCAGAAAGCTGTGTGCTCTCAGCCCTTTGCTCTGCTGTCACAGCTTGCCTTCTGCAACTTGAACAAGAACCAGTAAGCAGAACATAAAACAACAGAGCTATCATTAAACATCTCACATCCCACTCCACAGCTTTCAGCCAGTGGTGTGGCCGTGATCTGTCAGACCACTGATCTCAGGCTGCTGGGCCAGCTCCAGCCTGCAGAACCTGCAGGGTACAGAAACATAGAGGGACCATGGGACTACCGAAGGTAGCTCAGAGAAATTCATTTATTAACCTTCATTAACTCCGACAGTGCATGAAGAACTTCACAAGAAAATGAAAGCTGAGGGAAAACTGTTGGCCTCCTCAGTTTGGAAGGAGAGCAATTAGAAAGCAGAATTAGAAAAACAAAAACAGAACAGAAAAAAGAAACACTGGAGATGTTGGTCTCTCTGCCACATCCTTCAATCAACAATCAGTGAAAAGATTTTTAGTGGTCTTCTAAGAGAAACTTCAATTAAAAAAAAAACAACCAAACAAACAAACAAGCAGAAAAGACAATTACTGCTTACCAGTAACAAACTGGGTTCCAGCTCTGGTGCTTCTCCTGCAGCAGCTGAGGACATCAACAGTCCGAGGGCAGCACAGCAGTGCCCTGTCCTTGGCCTTCCAACAGCACTGGGGTGAACTCTTGTAGAATGACAGAGCTACAATAAAAGACAAAACCAGATGTTATTAGCATTGGACAAAAGATCACTGAACAACAGCAGTACACGTTGAAGTCCTTTCCCTCCAAACTCATGTAGAAGATCTACATACAATCCGATGAACAGAAAGATAATGACTCAAAGCATATCTACACGTTAAAGGTAATTAAAGCCAGGTTAACTTCTTGCAATAGTGTCAGCAAGTTACTTCTTATTAAGTATGGAAAAAAAATAATCTAATTTTGGATACTAGAACTTCAAACACATCCATGAAACAACAGTGTTTCCTGTTTGGTAGCTTTTGAAAACATTCTCATTCTGATGACTTTTAAGAAGACATCTGTGGCCCAGAGAGCACTAATTCACCTTACGTGACCTATCAGACACCGAGGCTGAAAGTCACCAGCAGAGCTCCTGTGCTTGCAATGGAATATTCAGGACATTCCTCTTGAAACACCAGGGGGACAGTTCCTACAGCTGATGCCACCCTGGGTTATAGAACAAAATGATCCTGAGACTTTGAAAATGTGTTGCAATGAAAACATGAGAAAACACAAATGAAGAAAGCTTTTCCAGCACGAGGTAATGCCATCATGAACGGTCAAATAACGAATCCAATAAGCAAACGAAGTAAAAAGGAAGACCCAAGCACCTTTATGGCAGCAAGCATAACTGAAAATCTTGAAAACAAATACACAAATATAATCCAATTCAAGTAAATACCACTGACTTTGTTCTTAATCTCTATTTCCAACTGCCAAGTCTTGCCTCTAATTCTGATTGCTTCTCCATAGCAATTGTGTTGGCTAGCTCTTGACAGACCTTTTATTTAGGCAGTTAGAGGAAAAAAAAACAAAAAGAAGAGAAGAGCAGGGGAGGGCACGACCAACACTGACGTACGGGAAACGACTCGGTCAACGTGTTACGAAATTTATCTGTATTTTCACTCAGGTTTGGGATTGTTAGGCTCCCATTTACCCCCCGTCCCAGGGTCACACAAAATCACAGAATCGTAGGGGTTGGAAGGGGCCTCTAGAGATCATTGAGTCCAACCCCCCTGCCAAAACAGGTTCCCTACATCAGGTTGCACAGGTAGGTGTCCAGGTGGGTCTTGAATATCTCCAGAGAAGGAGACTCCACCACCCCCCAGGGTAGCCTGTTCCAGTGCCACACGTGTCACACGTGTAAATTCAAGCTATCATTTTGCAAACAATTTTCATGGGCTTCTGCTTAGATATCCATTAACTCAGATAAACCTAAAAGCTCACAAATTTAACATTTAATCTACACATTGCCACATTCATTAGAGGTGCCAAAGATGTTGCAAAAGGCATTTAGATGCTACTCTGGCTGAGGAGAAAATAAAAAATAAAATAAATACTCTCCTATAAGCAAGACTGTCCTTTAGGAGAGCATACTCTCCTATAAGCCAGACTTTTTGCTTCCATGCTCCTTAACTGGACAGACTTCGAACTATTTCATTGCTGTCCTTTACCCCTTTAGAGCCCATTCCAGGATCATCAAGCATTCTCCTGCCCTTGATGCTGGAATTTCTTCTATTCCCAGCTCACAGTCATAGACTAAGACAGAACAGTCTGGCAAAAACAGTAAAGCAGAGACCTCTTCTATTTTGTACAGCTCTTCGCTTTTCCTTGCTTTGCATTCTGCACCTGTTCTGCACATCTCACAGAAGGGACAAAATTCGGTGATGGGGATGAATGGAGGCAGCCCCACCGGTAGGTGGGAGCACAGGAGCAGCCAGAGGTATTTCTCCAACTTATGCACTGGGTACCACTTCTCAACCAGCCTTTGTTATCAATTTCAAGCCAAATTTTATGAAACAACTGCAAGCTTTACCAAGAGGGCAACCTCCAGATATTCTCTTCCCTTTACCACGTGACAAAAACACCCTTGGATGTTCTGAACTCACCAATATTTGACAATGCTTTCTGTTAGTGAAGCAAAGCACCACGATGTTTCACAGCTGCATCGTGCATGGTTTGGTGAAGGAAGGAAGATGGTACGGAGCTCCACGAGGTTCTCCAGATGTCCTGTATTTGGGAATGGAAAGGAGGGAAAAGTGAAAATCTACATTAGCTTAAAGCAAAAAGATAATCATAACTTAATTACAAGCAGCAGGTAAAACAGCTCGACACTTACAAGACTGCTTCCCAGCTTAAAGGTGAAATATTCTGAAATATTTCTTTCTAAGTGTATGGAAAGCGAGTCAGCCCTTGCATTAACTTATTTAACCTAGGGTTTTAGGACAACTCACAATTTCTGGCCTTGCTTTCAGATCAAAGCGCTCTGAGGAACTCCCTGCAGCAAACAATACTTGCTGAAACTGCTTGAAGATCCCCTATCAACACTGGACATTCCACTTAGCACCATAAAGATTTGATTAATGCTCACACGGCGCCTGTGACACAAGCAGGGTTAATATTAACCTCACCTCACCGTTACAGTCATCTCCACTTCCACCCCAAAACCAAACTATTTGCCTGAGGTTACAGGGAAACCGTGCCTGCATTGTACAAAACGAAGACATTTGAATTCTATTCTTGCTCATCTCTGCTGAATCACAGCCTCCAGAAGGCAATGCCGTGCCTGAGCCACAGGGCAGCACGCACGGATAGCAAGCACAGCTGGCTGTTCCCCTTTACAAACAGTTACACGTTCTGAAGAAAACCCACAAAGCTGCAGAAAAAGGCACAAATGCCCACCAGAAAAACAAAGCAGCCAGAAAGAACACGTCCAACCGTGTGCTAATGCAACAGGATGAACCTTTCCAAAAGGCACCGTGCACACCTCTGCACCATGCAAATATCCATGTGCTTCCCTCACCCATCTCCCCACGCCTTCCAGCTCTGCCTCTCCATTCCCACCCCGCATGGGGCACAGTGCACAACAGCCAATGGTGAAGCAAGCATTGAGAAGGTTCAAGAGTGATATCAGAATGATAAGAATTCAGCTGTGTGTCTATCTGCTCCACGGACAGCATTAAAGACACACTGACAGCTGCCCCAGCAGAGCTTACCTGTCCCAGTGCCACCGACTCCCACAAGAGCTGAGCTCCTGCTCACAACAGTGGAGTCATGAAAATAACCGAAGCAAAAGACGTCACATTTGTGTCTCTGTTACCCAAAAACCAACAAAAAAAGCACCAGAGTAAATAAGAGGGTTAAGGCACGTCATGTTGGGAATTACCCTGCTGGGAGCTTCCCCCAAAACGCTCTCGTTGGGTTTCTGGCTTTTTCATGAGGGGATCTTTGCTGAAACTCCCAAACCCAGAACGTACAAAGGGTAGAGGGAAAGGAGGAAGGATCGTGGGGTGATTTTAAAAGGGAAGCATGGGGGGGTGCTGAGGGAAAGGACACCTACACGAGAGAAAAGAGACACAGGATTTGGGACTGTGCCAGTCGATAACAGATAACACACACAGTGCTCTGCAGCTTTTGTGTCTGTAGTTCCTGGTACAGCACTCAGTGCCTCGGGCAGGCGTCCCTTCTTACTTTTTAGTGTCAATCTGATCTTTGTTATTCCCCATCCCATAACAGTTGATCAAACCCAAAGAGGAATGAAAGCAGGACAGACGCACGGCAGTCGGAAAGAAGCCTGTAAGCTGCTCTTGGGCTCTGCTGGCACCTCATCCTCCAGCACCATGGAGCAGGAATTAAGGAGCACTGCATCCTGATTACTTCTTTTATCAGTATTTAATTAGTTGGTGTCAGGTTTGGGTACTTTAAGTGCTAATGGCCAACACAGACCATTGATTCTTCTGTTTCAGAGCACTGGTGAGAAAGGCATTTCCTCCAATGGTTTATTAGTACAAAAGGTGTGAGTTTTGTTACTATCTTCACCCTGAAATATTAACCACAAGTTCAGTAACACAAGAGGGAAAAGCAGCTCGGGAGGAACAGGCACTTTGTCCAGTATGAGAGCACAGAAATGATGGAAGGTAGCTGGGGATTTAAGTGGACACAGGTATAAACATATTCCTTAATATGTAAAACCCCGCTCACTTTTCTAAGTAGGGTTCTTAAGCAGCTAAGTTCTTGGCATGCGCTCCGACATTCTTGTTACTAAGTTTATTTTAATCCACACATAAGCCAGTAGCTGTGTTTGTAGAATATTTCTGGGGCTCCGCAGCCTCCCTGCTGTACAGAAGACCCCACCTCAGCTCATAAAGCAAACATTAGGCAACATCCAATGTGTGCAGGATGATTTGCATGCAGGGACCAAGGCAAGGGCTGGCAGCCAGGCAGCAGGAGGGTTGGCTCTCACCTGCCAGCAACCTGCAAAGCCACACTGCTCCAATGCATATGTGTGCCCCCACCTCCCTGCAACCCAACGCCGCCAAGTGGAACACGTTTCCATCTCATTAGAATTGCTGTCCAGGATCACGACCTGCCCGCACAGCACCCAGCAGGCACTCAGCACCGACGTTTCACGAGCAGTCAGAACACAACCTGATGTTTCTTAAATATATGGGAAGGAATTGCTCAGAGGATGACTGCTCGTTTGTAAGGGAGAGAATATCCCACTGCACCTCAGGCTGCACTGCGTTTACAAAGAGCATCTTTAGCGTAACTGTGATTTTTCAGCAGTACAAGAAATAATGTTTTAGGAGAGGAGTGTGAAGGCATCCCTGCTCCACAAAGGCAGACTGATGGAGCCCAGCACTCCTTGAGCAGCTATGGGATGGGATGGGTCCCAAGAAAAAGACAGGTCTGTGGGAAAAAAAGAGGAAAACTCAACAGCAGTTCAGGGTAAGGGGCTGCAATGCAAAGGTACCAGCTGGAGAAACCACGAGGAACAAATAAAGGGATGTTCTGAAAGAACAAAGTGGAATTCTAACCCTGGGGTTCTCACAATGCCATTGTCCCAGCTCCATCCCCCAACACTCTCCTTCCACGTCTGGACACTCTAAGCCCCCAGCATCCCACACAAACAACACAGGTGAGCTGTGTGCTGTCTCAGGCAGCAGTAAGCCAAACGCAACATACAACAAACAGGTATTCATCCCCTTATGCAGTGTGCCCGAATCTTCCAGTGCAATGCCCAGGACACAACCTGCAGGCTGCTAGGAATCATAGTGTGCGCACGGGATGACCACGACAGCTGCAGGTCACTCCTCAAAGACAAAACCCCTCTTCATTCCTTTGTTTGTCATTAAACTAAACTATAAACCCCCCGTGAACGGGAGCAAAAAAACATTAAATAAATAAAAATCCCTGTGAAACCCCCAGTGAATGGTTTTTACCAATTTAAGGGGAGTCCACCAGTGTTACAAAGTGGTCTGGGGAAGGCACTGAAAAGTGCTGGGAAAAGCTGGGCTGATGTGCCATGGTCCTGCTGGGAGGGTGAGAGCCTGCTGCCGTGCTGCAGGGCAGGAAACTTCACTCAGGAACTGCAGAAACAGAGATCTACAGAGAAAGAATCCGTGCAAGTGGAGAGAGCAGACAAAAAGCTTCAGGAGTATTGGAGGCGACAGCAGGTAACAGAGCTCTCATTTCTCTGCAGAGCTGGGGGTGCTGAACTGGTTTTCCTCTGAGCACTTCCAGTTACAGAAAAAACCACACACACACAAAAAAAATACCACCACCATTAAACAACAACAAAAAAACCCTCTTGCAAAGAACATTTCCTCCATGGTACAGCTGTCCCAGAAAACAAAGACCACGGGGAAAAAGTGGCCCATTTTCCTCCTCCAAGAACCCCACGTACAGGTCATGTTTTCAAAGGCTGAGTCCCGCACGCTTCAGAACGCAGCAGCATTTCAAATGTATAAATATCTGCTCAGCACTGCAATTATCACAACATCCCTGTTGGGGTTTTTTCCTGGTACTGTGCTCAAACCAACTCGATTCCACCACTGCGATCGCGTGAGTCCCCAAATAAGCCCCAGAAAGTGACAATCCCACATCCCCAAAATAAGCCCCACAAAGTGACAATCCCGCACCGCACTCTGAAAGCACTGTGACTAACGATACACTCCACCCTTGGTCAGTTTTCCTTCTTTTTCCTCCCCCCATCACGAAGGATTTCCCAACACAAAACTTGACAAACACGGAGGGAACCTGGGCGGGACTGCCACGGGAAAGTCACTATTTGTTTGCAATTAAAAGCTGCTGTAAGAGACATAACAAGCCAGGTGTGGAGACAAGGGGGAAAGCTCTGAGAGTTTATCCATCACAATTATATTTTCTCGCTCTTCCTGGACAACATCAGCTCTTCGTGGGGAAATAAAAGGAAAAGCACTCCCTTCTCCCGAAAAGCTGAAGGAGGAGGAGGGGGGTGATGATGAGCGAGCAGCAGAGCAGCCCCGAACGCAGCACCGCACTCATAATGAATACTTTATGGAGTTCGGAGCCGGGGACCCGGACCGGGCAGAACTGACACCGGCAGTGCCCGAAATGCACACGCACAACTCGAGTGCAGGTGCTGCCCGCGAAGAACGCACCTCCCAGCCGGCACCGCCGCAAACAATGCCGCTCGTCACCCGGCGTGCCAAGTGCATCGCAGCGACCGCAAAACCCAACAGCATCGGGAATCCATCCCAAACTGTTCAAGTGCCCCTTTGTTTGTCCTCCCCTGCTCAGGTGCGACCCCAAAGATACAGCGCTCCGAGCCCCCGTGGGGCACAGGGCTCCTCCCGGCCCCACAGCTGTCAGTGGGGTATGACACAAAGGGACCGCGGTGCCTGGGGGGACACTCTGTGTGGGGTGGGGGCATAGCAGAGGGCACTGCACTTGTTACAGCCCCACGGGGGCACCCACATCCCTCATGGGAGCGGGGATCAGGGTTTTTTTTTGTTTTGTTTTTATTTCCTAAGGGTGTTATTATTTTCGCATGTTGTCATTATCTCTAAAAGAGGGTCACTTCCCCCATGTCAGCCCGCAATTAAAATGGAGGCGCTGCGAGCCGGGCTTTAGGGGGAGACAATAACCCAAAACGGGGCTGGATGGAGGAAAAAAAAAAGAGAATAAAAAATAGGGGGAAAAAGGGGAAAAAAAGGGGAGAAA
>VXAB01011746.1:40661-72251 GCA_013399175.1 Odontophorus gujanensis
CCCTCGGGCGCGCGGAGGGTGGGGGGGATGGTGCCGCGCGGCGCGTGCCGGCCGCTGTCTCCGCCCCTTCTCGCCTCTACGAGAGCGCCGATTGGCTGACGCCCCTCGCGGGCCTCCCGAAGCCCCGCCTATTTCCCCGCCCCCTGCTCCCCCCTCCCACCGCCACCCTTGCGCCGAGGGAGCGGGGGCGCCGCCGCCGGCTCTGCCACTGCCGGACACCGGAAGTGAGGGAGCGAAGGGAGGGGGCGCTCTGCCCGGGCGCGGCGGCGCGGGGCACGCCGGGACTGCGCTGAGGGGAGCGTGGGGCTTTGGTCCTCCGCCGGTCCTCCAAAGGTCCTCCAAAGGTGGCACCGTTTCCCCGCAGGCCTGAGCCCTATGTCATGCCCAGCTATGTCACGCTCCGCAGGGTGAGCTGCGCGGGGCCGGGCGGCTCTGGAGGTGTTGCAGAGGATGCTGAGCTTTCAGGCTGCTTGTCAACGCTCACATATTGTGATTGCGCCTCAGCTTGGAGGAACGCACGAGTAACGGACCAGCCCTGGGTTGGGCTGTCTGCCCTCGGTGTAATTGCTGCGATAACGGCGTGCCGGAGGTCTGAAAGTGTCGTCCGTGGTTTCCTTCCCTCTGCTGCGGCACTGCCAGGTGCTTTCACCTCCGGGATGTCCCTCAGAGCTGTGCTTTCGGCTTTCAGATGTCCTGGCGTGTGTTTTCCTCCCCCCGCTTCATCCCACGTACCCTCAGTACCTTGAATTTAGAAAAGCATGTGAGTAAACCCAATTAATGGGAACGAAACGCCTTTCAACTCCAGCGTGTTTTTTAATTACCTCTTTATTTTATATTGCAACAGAGTCCAAACAGCACCTTCCTAGAAAGAGTCCCATTAAAATGCAAATGAACACTTTGCAGAACTTGGCTGTTCCTACAATGCAGGACAGTTTTCAGCCTTACGAAATGCTGAACGCGGCGGAGTTTCCCTCTGCCACCTGCCCTTCCTGCACGCAGGGCCACGTCATGGAGTGCATTTTCCAGCTCTGTCACCAATGGGTAATGCTCACCAAAACCAAATGACCCCAAACCCTTTCCCAGCTCGAGGTCTTCACTGGCAGAAGGTGCTGATGGATCCTGGAGCTGCTCAGCACACAGGGCTTCGGTCTCAGGAAGGTTTTGTCCCCTTCTGCTGATCGTGCATAGCTCCCACCCTTAATTAGAACTTGGTATTGTGTTTTAGGTAAATACTGCAATTACTCTGTCCTTAGAAAAGATGCGATTGCTCCTCATAAATAGAATGCACGTGGAAATGAAAGAATAGGAAAAAAAGGCAAGTTGGAGGGAAAAAAGACGGTGCAGTTCATGGGATTTTGGGTGTGGAAGCCACAGGACGTGGGAGAAGGGAGAAGCACAGCCATCACCCCTCTGGAGGAGTGTCGGGGTGTGCAGACCGCGTGCCCAAGCTGAGATTTTGCATTCAATAAGCTGAGATGATTTCTTGTGCCTTTGTCCTGTGGTTAGTTGGGAGGCGTGCTCAAAAAGCCAAGTAGTCTCATTATTCTATTACTCTGTGGGGCTTTTTTTTTTTTTTTATTTCCCTAGTAAAATTTTTAGGAGAAAGGGAGGCACAGAAGAAAAATCCCAAGAGATCTGTGATCTGAGGGCTCTGCTTGTAAAGCTCCCCTTTTGTTTCCAGCATGCTCCATCGCCAAAGCCTGTTCTTCTCCTGGCCCTGCAGGAAGGAAGTGATTTTAGGGCTCCTGCCCTCAGCCCTGCACAGCCTGGGACCATCCGCTGCACTCAGAGCAGCTCAAAGAAGGGTTAAGGACCCACATTCCTGTCCCTTTTGCTGCAGACCAAAGGTCAGCGGGTTTCTTACCACGAAGGAAGGGAGGGAGGAGGTGTGCAGCCCTGACCAGGTCATTTTAGGAGTGAACCACATCTGAGCCGTGCTAATGAACTGTGTTTGTCTCTCTCTCCCATGCACGTACTCCCGCTTGGAGCTTGGTGAGTTAGAATTCCTGCTCTAGTGGGAGTGAGCATGTCAATTGTGTTTTTTCCATGATGTGTATTGAGGCATTTGCTCGGTTGTGGGAGTAAACACTTGGGGGAATTCTCCATGAACTAGCGAGGGCAAGTCACAAGCCTACTAAATATGGTGAAGGGAGACTGCAAAAAAACCCCGGAGAATAAAACTCCCTCTTCCCACCCAGCTGCCCCAACCGCCCCCCGAACCCCATGTGCTGCTCCTCCTCGTCCTGCTGCCGGCCAGGTGGGTCCCTCCATCCCAGCACACTGCCTCTTCCCATCACAGCCACCTCGCTGGGGTCCTGGGGCTCTCAGTGCTCCAAGGGGTGAGCAGTGGTGCTCATGCACAAGGCATTTGGCCAGCTGCATCCCACTGACCTTCTCTGGTGCCGCTCTTGAAGGGGTTGGCCACGTGGGCAAACAGTTGATCTTCAGTCTCCAAAAACCTTCCTCCTCTGAGCCCTGCTCGCTGCCTGTGAGCTCACCCCTGGGTCCAGCACAGCTCCCAGAGCTGCGTTTGGGTTCAGTGGACGCAGTGGGGATCCTGGGTGTGTTCTGGCTCCCAAACCCCATCCCCTCTGTGAGAAGCCTGGGGGCCATTTCAGTTTCCAGTCCCTATTCATCCCATGGGAATCCCAGAGGTGGTTTTGGTTCCCAATCCCAATTTCCTCCATGGGAAGCCCAAGCAGACCGGTGTCTGCACGTGGACATTGCCCTCCAGCTGCGTTCTGTATTATCCCTGCTTTGCCAGGTGCTGATTCAGGGCAGCTCCCCTTTCTGGTGGCAGCACTCTGTGATGTCTTGCAAGCAGCATGCTCTTCCATTGGAGCTTTCCTTTTTGCAACTCTTGGCTCAGCTTCGCCTCTTTGCACACTGCTGCTTGCAGCGTGCTCCTGTGCAGGAAGGATGCAGTGAATTTGGGTGTCTGCAGCATCTCACACCTCCAGCAGCTCCTTTGGCAACGAGCAAATCCACTCCTTCCAGCCACGAGACCCAGTCCCCTGGTGATGCGCCCATGTTGGCATTGCTTTAATTACTGCTTGGTTCTCAAGCTAAATCTTTTTCGCTGCAGTATCTCAAACTACTCTGTGTTTAAGAGAGATTCATCTCGAGTGTATTCTTCTGCTTGCAAAGATTTTGTTTCCCTTGGAACCCAAACAAATTGCAGGTCTGTCTCTGAGCCCTTTGTTCCATGCAAACGATATAAATAGTGCATGCGATGGAGCTGCGCTTGGAAAGCACAGAGCAACAGTGAAAATATAACTGTGAAGGGTTGGGGAGTGTGGTTTTGGGTTTAGCCCGGCAGTTGGTGGCTCGCCTAACAATTTGGGCCACGCTTGAGGTTTATCTAGGTTAAATACGGTACGCCACATTTCGCCGCTGTTTGCGCAGAGCTCCGGGCACGACCGGAGAATGTGGGGCAGTGAATGAGGAGGACCAGGGTAAAATGTCCCAGAAATGTTATTAAGTGAATTAGAAGCCTTTTTTTCACAATATTTGAATTGTCAGGAGGTGTGATGTGGCTGTGGCTTCTACCAGAGGCCATTTGTTGGTGCTGTCCAGCACCCCCAGGTCACACTGAGCACAGCACCCAGCACCCCCAGGCAGCTCTCCCATTGCCATGGGTCCTTTGGGACCATGCACCACAGCAGTGTGGGGTCTGACCCAGTTTGAGCCATTGGATGGGAAATCTGGTGGGGATGGGGGTGGGAATGGGGACAGGGATGGGAATGGGATGAAGATGGGGACAGGGAGGGGGACAAGCACTACTTCTGCCAAGGTGGGCTCTGTTATCACTGGGGCTGAGGGCAACCACAGCAGCAGAGTGGGAGTGCTGGAGGCATCCTCATTTTCCTTCCTGTGGATGCAGTCGTTCCAGTCACCTCCAAAAATGCCCACGGCTGCTTTCTGAGCCTAACCTACTTGCTGTCGTTGCTGCTCTGAGCACTACACTGATGGCTCTCAGCACAAAGCAGCCCCACTCAAGTCCCTCCGGCACCTGGCCCTTCCCAGGCTTTTTCTGTGCCCTTGGTTGCTGCACCCAACCCCAGTTCGAGCAGCCTCAGCACCTCTGCTCTGCATACCCACTGCACGGCTGCAGCTGTGCTTCATCCTTCCTTTCCCTGTTAAAGCAGTGCCGGAGCAGAGGAAAGGAGAAACATTTCCATGGGGAAGGAGCAGGGCCGGGCAGTGCGGGTCTCTGCATTATGGCTCTGATCCCCCACCCCAACCCAAGCTGGGGAGCAGCCCCCGCCGAGTGCTCCCAGTTGGCTCTCAGAGCCATTCACACCTCCCCTTGCTCTTTCCCAGCTTGGCAGTGTGTCACCTCCGTGGGGGCAGGTGCCCATCTGTCGCCAGTTGCAGTTTTTAAACGATTCCCTCCCTCCCCCTCCCTCCTCTGCCCAGCGCTGCTGACCCCAGCGGGCGGAGTGCATCGCTCCGTGCGTTTCTCTCTGCTGCAGCACAGGGGAGGACGGAGCCGTGCTGCGGTTGGATCCTGCCAACCTGCAGCGAGGGCAAATGCAGTGGGAGTTCATTGCACATCCTTGCACACGTCTGTGTGTGTGTGTGTATGTGTGTGTGTGTGTGTGTGCGCTCAGAGTTGCAGCTGGCCCCAGTAAGGGCAGGGGGAAGGCATACTGCCTGCTCTCTGCTTGGGATTACAGGGGGTATAGCCTGCATCCGTGCAGATGCGAGCTTGTTTACTCGTACCAGATAGTTTGATGGCTTTATCTGATCACAGGTTTTCCTGAGGAAGGAAGGGTGAGTCTGAGTCACTTGAAAATGGGGGCCCTGCACCGCTGGGTAGGGCTGGTGGGGCCGGGGATGTGCGTGGGGGGGGGGATGCACCCCGCTGCTGTGCCCTCACTGCACTCACACTGCATGGCCACGGGATGCTGTGGTTCTTCATGGACACCACAACTGAAAATCCAGAGAACCCCTGGGGTGGGGCAGAACTGGGCTGGGATGGCTTTGGGATGGATGGACAAATGATTTTTCCATAAAATGTCCCCCAAGCATTCACGCTTTGCATCTGATGAGAACTGAGGGTTTTTGAGCACACTGAGCAGAGGAGCAGAGCCAGCAATCTGCTGAGCACACACCGCATGGCCTCTGGGGTCCAGAATTACTGGGACAGAGAAGGGGCTGTTCCCTGTGTGCTTTATTTATGGGAATCAGGGCAGTGAAGTTCCCCCAGCACGCAGAACTGGGCCCAGTGCTGCCCAGCGCCATGACCTTGAGAGGTGTCTCCACATGGGGCTGGGTCGGGGAAGTGCCACGGTGCTGCATCCTCATCCTGTGCCCGAGCGGGGTACAGCGGGGCTGCTGTGCAAACCTATGGCAAAGGAGCCATGGGAACCCCACCAAAAATCCCAAACACCGGGCAGACGCCGGGCAGCCCCATCCTGACCACTGAGTGGGAAACGAGGGCGGGAGCCAGGAGGCGTTTCCCAAAAACGTGGGGCTGGGAGGGGTCGAGGCCAAAGGGCAGCGTGCCCTGGGCCAGCAGGAAATCCTCCCCATGCATGAGGCAGTGCAGGCACGCTGCGCCCACCCGGTTGGGTTTGGCTCTGGCATGGTTCATTACCCACGGCTGGGATGGGGCTGCAGAGCCCATCAAGGACATCCAACACTGCTGCCGCCAGCGGAGCCAAACAAAAGCTCCAATTGCTTCCTGCAGCTCCTCGTGGGAGGGGGGGAATGGTGGCCAGACCCACAACACCACCACCACAGCCCTGGCCTCCGGGGCCTGGGAACCTCCAAGGCTCAGGGATCTCCGCAACCAGGGGACCTCCATGGCCGAGGACCTCCACGGTCCCCCCATTCTCCCACCATGAACTGCTGCCCAGTTTGCCATGCCGGGCAGCAGGAGGTTCCACTCAGGGTGTGCCATGGCTGCAGCATCCCTGGAGGTGGGGGAGGAAGAGGCAGTTTCAACCTAAAGCCATCGTATCACCTCTTGATGATGCCCTGATGATGCGGCATGAGGCTGTTTACTCCTTCCTAAAGAAAAGAAGCATCTGAAGTCTTAAGAAAGGCCAAGAATAAATTAATTTAATTAATTAAAGGAGCCTCGTTAGAGTACAGCAATTATTTACTGAAAGGGGGGATTTGCCAAGTACAATAAACCTGGAGCAATTTTATCCCATCTTCGCTCGCTGGCGGATGCTGTAATTAACCACTCGTTATTTGCAGGGATGACAGCTCTGTATGCTGGGAGCCGAGCAGGACTCAGATCATTTTTTTCCCACTCCTTAATGTGGGGTTTTTGCCATAGCAGTCCTGTTACATGAGCTCAGAGATACCAGCCCTATAACGAGACTGAACGAGCAGAGGTGCAGATGCTTAAAGCAAAGGGTTGGCGGGCATGGGTCTCCTGGCAGCATCCAGGAGCCACGTGTCACCCCATGGGGACTTCTCCTTCCCATCCACCTCCTCTGGGCTCGGAAGGTTTTACGCTGGGGATCCGCGTTGCAGTGGGATCAATAACACAGATGAGGCTCAGCTCCTACACAGAGCTTCACATCTTCAGAGACCTTTACCAGCATAAACTCATTAACTGAGAGGAAACTAATTCCTAGTCACATAGGTCCCTGGGATGCAGATCTTGGGGGCAATGGACTGGAACGTACTGTAACAAGGAATAGCTGCTGCTGGTGGGCCAGGGGCTCTCCATGTGTGGGAGAGCGCAGCAAAGCAGATGGGGAAGGGAGGGCTGATCTGACCCTGTGTCTAGATGGTGGGGGATGGACTCAGCCCCACAGTTTTGTGCTGGGGCCACCAGTACGGCTTACCCCATTCCACAGGACACAAGAGGCTCAGGGATGGGCTCCAACATGGGCGTCCCTGGGGTGGGAAGCCCTGGCCCCATGCCCACAGCTGGGTGGGGACCCACAACTCCTATTTCTGGTGTTCTCCATGGGAGGTGCCCCTCGTCCAGCCCGCAGGAGGACAGAACACCCTGACCTGCTCCCCCACATCCCTGCAGTCCTATCTCCGGGATGTGCTGCACACACCCATGCCCAGGGGATGGCTGTGCTGGGAACAGGAGGGCACGGATGTCTCACACCTCTCTCCTTCCCCATCCCTCCTCCTCACACTCAGTACCGTCCCCAGTCTTGTTCCTATCCTTGTTCCCATCCCTGTCTCCATTCCTGCCTCCAGCCCCATTCTTGTCACTGTCCCCTTCCCATCCCCATCCCCATCCCAACCCCACAAGCCAGCCCTGCCTGCAGCCCCGCTGCCCTCACTGAGCCCCCGCCGCAGCCAGGCCCCCGGAGGCTCCTCCATCTGCGGGGGCACGCAGGGATGCGGAGGCCGCGCTCATCCAGGGTTACCTTGGAAACAGCGCCTGAGCCACTCGTCCCTGTCACCGCGCAGGGACCTGTGCTGCGGCCATGCGAGGCACACTGAGCTCGGCACCATGCCCGGGTGGGGACAGCACACGTGTTCCCCTGTGTGCCAGCACTGCTGTGTTCCAAACTTGGGATGGGGTGAGGCTGCTGGGGAGCATATCCCACGTCCCTGCGTCCCTCTGTCCCCATGTCCCCACTGTCCTGCGGCAGTGTCATGCAGCAGCATCGGGGGCTGCGTCCTCCCCTGAAGACATCACCAGGGGATGTATTCCTGAAGGACACGGGGACACTGACTGCCATAAATCACTGCCAGCACCTCCCGGCCCCGCGGATGTCCCCATGCCAGGACCCTCCCTGCATGCAGGGACACCGGGTGTGAGGCTGTCACTCATGAGATGAGCGTTCACTGCCAAGTGCTTTGCATTGGAGAAAGCCAGCAAATATTTCTGGGGGGGCACAGGCAGTGGGGGTGGCAGCAGAGTTCAGGCAGAGGACAGGGGCAGGACGGAGAGCCAAGGAGCTTTGAACAGTGGCTGCAGGCTTCAATTTAAGGATCGTGCCTTAAATAGAGGCTCCGCGGGCAGGCTGGAGCTGGGGGGGCACAGGGCTGGGGGGTGCGGGGACAGAGCAGGGCTGGAGAACAGCTGGGAGGAAGGAAGAAGTGGCTAAAATAAGCAGGTGGGTGGGCAGGGAGGAAATCATCGTGGGGCTGATAACACGAGGACTGGGGAAGGGGGAAAGTCTGTGACAAAACATCCCTGGGAAATAGGGACAAAACCCCCCTCACCCCCACCTGATGGCACAGAGAGGTCACTGGGGGTGGCTGGAGGTAGAGGGGTGACACCAAGGGAGGGATGTGGGGCACTGGGTGTCCTGTGGGAGGGTGCAGCGGGGAGCATGGGGACACCCACGGGGATGGGCAGGGGGACAGTGGGGGTGGGGAGCAGAGCACGGTGAGGTGGGGGTCACCGAGAGCATCCCCTGTGAGTGAGCTGCAGTGATTTATGGAATGGATGACTGTGATTTACACAGGCAGTGCTCGGCCACTGACTGGGGGTCGTGGACAAGCCCAGGGAACTGCCCAGGGGGGAAGGCCATGGGCTGAGGGGGGTCCATGAGCGTCCCCATCTCCTCCCACATAAAGTGGGGCTGGGGATGCTCATCCCCTCCCCCAGTGGGAAACGTGTTCTGGGTGGGTGCCCAGGCAGGGGCAGGAAGCGGCTGAGGGCTGGACAGCAGGACACAGGGCAGCACGGCTCTGCCCTGGGAGTTTCCATATTAACCACACTCTTGTTTGCATCGAAGCATTTTCCCCTCTGCGGGGCCGCTGCAGCCGGGGGGTTATTTCCTGCCCTTTTCACTCTCCCCCCGCTGCCCGCCCCCCACCCAGCCCGTCTGCTTCCTCTCTTACGCCCCGGGGGCTTTCCATGCTGCCAGAAAATAAATCTCATGCTATTTATAACAGAGGGGAAAACGCGAAGGTCTCCTCTGGCCCTCTCCGCAGCAGTGATAAGAGCAGCCGGGCACCCCCGGAGAGATGAAGGAGAGAGAGGAATTCGCAGGGAAGGATGTGGGAGGGCAGCACGCCCCGGCCCCGCTTTCATCTCCTGACCATGGGGCAGGGGCTGGGGGAAGGCAGAGGGGAGGGAGCAGGGGTATAGGGGGCTCCAGTCCCACCCTCTGTGGGCACAGAGGGTCCCCTGGGGTCAGGGCTGGCAGCCGCTGGTTGTAACCCCTGTAAGGGATTTAGGGGCTGTGAGCGGGATCATCTGGATAATGCCTGGCTGGGGCGGGATCACGCCTGGGGGGAGCCATGATGGGCAGGAAGCATGGGGAGGCCCCCCCTTGGCTGACCCAATCTGTACCCCCACTCCGTGGTCATGACCCCACTCCGTGTCCCCCGGAGCTGGCACGCATGTGCAGGTGTGGGCACACACCGTGAACACACGTGTTCCATGCACACACACTCTCAGGGATGCTGAGAGGTGTGGGACGTCCTAAATGTCATTGTCCCTCTGTGTGCCCCATATGGGGCTGGGAGGTATCTGGGGACGTTCCCATCCCATTCCTGTTGTGGGACGGAAGCAAAATGCCTGCCCCAAATTCTGAGCTGGTTTTTAGGGAAGAGGCTGGGTTTTATCCTGCTGAGACGTTGTCACGGCTGCAGCTCCTGTCCCCTGAACCCTCCCCACGACCGCTGTTGCTGCAAGAGGAGGAGGAGGAGAAGGAGGAGGAGGAGGTCTCACTCTGCACAGACCTTGTGCAGAGCGCAGTGCTGCCATGGCGAGCGGAAACGTGGGAAGAAAACACGGAGAGAAAGAAAAGCGGCTCCCAGGCCCCAAGGGGGGGGTGGGGGGAGCAGAGAGGAGGGAGCAGGAGGGGAAATGCCGGACCCTGCAGTGCTGAGCTGGGGATGTGGCTGAGGGACAACGGGATATTGGGACATAGGGACACGGGGATACCAGGACACCGGCTCCTGCCCTCGGTGCCACTTCCCTGCAGCACTGGAAGGAGCCAGCTCACCCACTGCATGCAGCTCCACAGTGGAAATGGGGTCGAGTGCTGCTGGGAGGGGTTTTGGCACGGGACGGGGCTCACAGCGCTTGCCCAAAGGACAAACTGGGCTCCAGATGTCACCCATGTCCCAGCGGGCCAGCATCCCTGCGGCTCTCTGGGCACCCTGTGTCGTCATGTCCCCATGTCCCTGTGTCTCCGTGTCCCCATGTCCCTGTTTCCCCACGTCCCCCTGTCCCCGTGTCCCCGCATACCCCGAGTGCTGACTTCCTGCCTCCGGAGGCTGAGCCGCCACTGCCGCCGCTCCCTGGCCGTGGGAGCGATCCCAGACACCGGTCCCAGGGAGCCAGGAGCGCGGCCCAACGGGGCATAGCCGTGTGGGGGGAGCCCCACGTCCCCTGCACATCCCACCCCGCTGCGGTCAGGGCTGCGTCTGTGCCCCAGCCCCGCTCCCAAGGCTTTTCCCAGTTCCCAGCTGGGGACACAGACCCTTTTCCTTTAGATTTTATCCTGTACCACCCTCTCAGGGTGGCACCAAGGAGCATAAAGCCAATTGTCCCCTCTGCCCGTGTCCCCTTGAGCACTGCCATTGGGAACACCGCTATTTTTAACCCCAGGAAGCTATCCTGAAGGACGGAGGCTATTTTTGCTGCCTGGGGCTCATCCCTTCCTTCCAACCTCACCCAGCACTCTCTGGGGTCAGGCACCATGGGATCGGGGTCAGGCACTGTCCAGCTGCACCCTGTGGGGCTGGGGGCAGCACTGGCACTCTGCACTCCCCACACCATGATCAAACGCCATACCCCATGTGGCACGGGGCCATGGCCAAACTCCACGGCCATAACCGGTTCTGCATCGGGGCCGTGCCCCTTTGGGTGGGTTTTCCAGGATGGAAGGATGGAGACGGTAGAGGTGATGGGGCCGCCTTTCCCAAGGGCGTTGCAGGGCCACGGGGGCCTGGGAGCAGCGGGACAGAGCAGGACACAGGTGTGGGGCACGGCCTGGAGGGAAGGGTGGGATGTGGGGGGCACATCTGGCAGCGGGGGGGCAGGAAGCCCGCTCGGCGGCCTTGGGGTCCCAGGGGCCGTGGTGCTGCCAGATGTTGCGCAGCTGTCTGCAGCGCTTCCTCCCCCCACACCCTCCAGGAAGGCCCCCCCATGCCCACACCGCTCCCCTGCCCCCTTTCTTCTCCCGCCAAGCCGCATTCTGGGGGCTGAGTCCCACTGCCGGGGGCACACAGCTCACCCCATGGCTGGGCAGGGAGCAGGGAGCGGGTGGGGGGGCACAGAGCACCTTTTTCATTCTCTTGGAAACCCATGCAGAACCAAAACGCATCAATTCCGCATTTTGCATCAATCCCTCATTCTGCGTTTTCCATCACTGCTCCCTCAACACTTGAAGGGCAATGTCACCGAACCCCCGGGTACTCATCCCCACAACCCTGGGGGAGGTGCCTGGGGCCTCCAGCTAGTGCCGGGATGCAGATAGGATCTGGGGGATTAGAGCAGCTCAGGGAGCAGGGAGTTTGCAGGCAGCAGATGGTGCTGTATGAGTCCCAGGGCGAGGTGAGCAGGATGGGACACAGCCCCAGGCAGAACAGGGGAAATGAGGCAGAAGAGGGGAGGAGGTGGATTTCCAGTCCGTGTCCTGATGGGAGGCTGCAGGAGGGCTGGGATGCCCTGCACTGCGAGGTCTGGGGCGTGTGGTGCAGCCACGGGAGCACATTCTGTACTTCAGGTGCTGTCTGCCCCGTGGCAATGTGTGGTGTTAGCAGTGTGCAGAGCCCTGTGGGTGCACAGGGACTGTGGAATGAGGGACCATAGGACCGGGGACTTCAGGGCTCACTCTTTAGGGCTGGAGAGGGGCAATCCCCACTGACCTTTCCCTAAATGCTTTCAGGGGAATTCCCAGTGCTGGGAGTGGAGATGAGTGGTGTGATCTGGTTCAGAGTGTGACGTGGTGGGGACAAGGGAGAAAACCCGCAGTGGGGACATGGTGCTCAGGCAATCCCCACACAGCTCCGGGGCTGTTTCAGGGCTGAGGGCAGCCACATGAGCCACGATAAGGGGGCAGAAATTAAGGCTCTGTTTCCAGGAGGAGGTGTGAAACTAACCCCAGAAGAAAAGAGAGAAGCTAAAATCTGTCTCCAGCCCTGCCCTGGGCTCCTGCTATGCAGTCCCAGGGCTCTGGGATTTTGGGCAGGGAGAAGCTCAGTGCTCAGAAGCAAGGGGGATCTCATGGGACAGCCTGGCTTCTGGCTGGAGGTTCCCAACACAGCAGGGAAAACTGAGATCCAGCTGTGCCCACATCTCCCCCACCTCATCTGAGAGTCCCATCCCTTCCCCAGTGATGTTTCAGAAAGAGGAAGCATCACCTCTGGTATCCCCCCGCTGTGGCCTCGGGGTTATTTTGGGTACAGAGAAAAGAGGAAGGCTGCTCACGGTGACGGCACGGCGAAGCCCCCACACCATGCAGGGGACAGCTGTTGGTATGGGAAAGAGGAATGTCACTGTCTCCACCAGCCTGTGGCCCCAGTGCTGCCAGAGATGGGCTGAAGGAAGTGGATCCCTCCCACCTGAAGCACTCAGGGGCTTTTTTAGGTGCATGGGTGATGCAACTATGTAAATGCCAGCCTGGTATGGGAGACAGAGAGCAGCTTAAAGCCTTTTTGGTCTGGGGCCAAAAAAGAGACTGAGTGGGACAGAGAGACAGGGAGTTGCAGGGGAGACATGGGGACAGCATGGTGGCACCCACATCAGACTCTGCTCCTCATGTGTGGATGGAGGGAGAACACATGGATTGTTGGGCAGATGGACACAGGGACAGGTGGATGGGTAGGTGGAAGGACTGGTAGCTGGATTAATGGATGGATGGATGGGGATGTGGCTGTGGAGAGAGCAGGCAGGGCCAAGAGCTGCATCGGGGTGGCCTCCCACTGCAGAGCAGTGAGCTCCAGTAGTGAGTGCTTTGTGCCTGGGAAATAGCAAGCAAAACATGACAGGGGCCCATCATCCTGTGCAGGCTTGTTCCCTGCAGGGCTAATAGCCACCAGCTTAACAAGCGCGAGCCAGGACTGCTCCGCTGGGCCTTTTCCAGCTGCAGGGAGGAGCAACAGGGAGAGCTTTGCAGTGGGCAGTGAAATCTAGGTCAGGGTTTTCTCTAACAGGGGCACAGAGCCCAGCTTGTGTCAGCTTCCATGTGAAGCAGCGGAGCTGCAGCGCCTGCCTGAGCATGGAACAGCAGGGAAATGCCCATGCCCTCCTTGTGCATCCAGGACTGGGGCAAGCAGGAGTGGTGGGGACCTTGGGACATGATACCCTTAGCAGGGCTGGCCACAGCTCCTGGCTTTGCTGGGAAACAGCCATGTTTTGTGACTTGGGCACTGCAGGCAATGTACTGCCTGGGGATGTGCCCTTGTGCCCTTGCTGTGACACAGAGAGGTGCCCAGGCATGGGGATGCTGCTGCTTGTCCCTGAAACACAACATCCCTGCAGCCATTGCAGCCATCCACTCCCCTCCTCACTGCCTTTGTGTGGGAGCCAAAGCAGTTTGGAGTGGGCACCAGCGATGGGAACTGACTCCAGGTTGACATTTCAACAGAAAATCCCCAAGAGAGCGAAAGTCCCAGCAGCAAAAGGAGAACTGGGGGCAGCGTGGAGGGCACAAGCTGTGGTTGAAACCTCAGGAAAGGCTTTGCTGGAAGCTCAGGGATGATAGCAGCCAGAGTCAGCCTTAGCCCTGCTACAGGGAATCCAGCATGCTGCCCGCTGCTCCATATCCCTGCCTGGCCAAACATCCTGGCCCTCACAGAGCTGCAGCTGCTCTGAACAGCAGCAGTGATCCTGGAAAAAGGAGGTATCTTCCCAGCCCAAACACAGGGTTGCCCTCTGTTTCCCCACTCCAAGACACAAGCAGGGCTTGGGATGGAGATTCGAGTTGGCACTGGAATATGTTTAATTAAAATCCAGTGCTTGAAGGTACAGCAAAATTAGCAGCAAGAGCGGCGGGCACTGGGAGGGCAACGTGGTGCTTCCTGGGGAGGCACACCCTGATGCTGGCAGCAGCGGGGCTGGAGTTGAATTGGGTTTTTGTTCCTGGCAGAGCTGTTGGAGCTCTCCCTGTGAGCCAGGCCCTGCGCCTCCTGCTGCCTCTGCTCTGGATTTCCACATGGGCTCAACACGTGGATCTCCACGGAGCCTAGCTTTGAGACCAGCCTGGTGCTAGACTGCATATAAACCCCCCTATATAAAAACAGCAGTAAAAAACTGAGCTCTCATCATGTCCCCCATTCCTTGCAGCAAAAGGAAGCGCTCAGGATGGCCGGGTGCTCTGTTTTGTGGGTGCTAGGATGACCTGCAGAGCCCTCACTGGGTGTTTCCAGCAGCTCTCACCAATGCTAATTGCAAACTCTCCGCTCGGATGCGTAGCGTGTGCTGTTCGAAACAGCTCTGAAAAATTAATGCACATTTCCCCATTTATAGTCGCTTCCCTTTTCACACTCATCTTGGGCAATGAAAATAGACCAGGTAGAAACGGCTCCGGAGACGAAAGTAGCTGTCGACAGGATTAGAGCCCAGTGGGATTTTCAGTGGGGCGGGCTGCAGGATTTCTATCAGTGGAGCCACACAGGGCTTCCCCAGCACGGGGCCGAGAGTTTGCCAAAACCAAGCCAGAACCCGCGCTGTCACAGCTGGGGGTGCTTTTGTCTCCAAGCCCCTTCAGCCCCACAGACAGCGACAGCAGAAGGCTGCGAGCTGCGAGGAGCGCTGCCCACGGGCTGTCCCCGCTATCGCTTCCCCGTTTCAGCGCCGCTCACAACAAGTGGGCATCTCCCGGGGCCTGCACCACAGGAGGGGGGCACGGAGCAGCTGCGCACGGCCCCGAGCGCCGGAGCTCAGGGTCCCAGACTCCGCACGTGGGTTCTGGTCTCCTGAGCGCCCGTGCCGCTGCTGCCCCCTTCCCTCCATCCGCCCGCACAGCACCGCCGCGCGGAGCCCTACCGGCCCTGTGACGCCATTCCGTCCCGCTCCCGCTGACGTCGCCGCCGCCCGTTTCCGCTGGCGGAAGGCGGAAGTCGGGGGAGGGAGGAACGCGGCGCTGTTGTCATGGCGACGCGGTGAGTGACGTCATCTCCCCCCCGCGCCGCTCCCGGAAGTGGGTGGGCGGCGCGGAGTGATTGCGTCACAGGGGTGGAGGCGGCGGGCGGACGGGCCTGGGGCGCCGCCATGGAGAGCGCGAGTCAGGGTAGGGGCGGCCGTGCTTCCAGGCGGGGACACGGGAAGGGCCCCGCGCCGCTCGGGGAACGGGGGAGGTCCCGGGGGAGGTCCCGGGGGAGGTCTGCGAGGGCCCCCGGGCGGGTGCTCAGGGCCGGCTGTTCCCCTCCCTCCGGCCGGCGCTGTGCGATAACCGCTATTTTCGGGCGGCGGAGCGCGGCGCTTCTGTCCTGCGCGGGGTTGGGAAACTCTGCTGAGGGTTTCTGTTCCTTTTTCTACGAGCAGAGGGCCCTTTTCTTCGCCTTTTCCCGCCAGGTTTGCATATCGTGCTTCGCTTGCTGGCTGCTCACTGTATCTGCCCTGTGCTTCTCGTCTGTGACAGATATCAACCTTAACTCTCCCAACAAAGGTCTGCTGTCGGATGCCATGACGGACGTGCCTGTGGACAGCGCGGCCGCGGGGAGGACGGCAGCGCCCGAGGGGCTGACTGCTGCCGAGGAGGAGGAGCTGCGGGCTGAGATCGCCAAGGTAAAACCGCACCTGGGCCCGGGGTCCTGCTCTGCTGGGGGGGAAACGTGAGGGTTTGGGTGCTGCGGGAGCAGGGTGTGGGCGTTTTTGATTCTGCTTAATGTGGAGCTCTAAGGAAATAAGGGCTCGATGTAGGCTTTTAGCTCTGCTCTAAGCAGGAAAGCACCACTTTAGGTGAGTGGTGTGCAAACGTAAGTCCTTTTACCTTAGGAAGCTGAAACAATGGGGTGCTCAATGTGGCTTCTTCTGCTGCCTTTTCTCTTAAATATTTATGACGCTTAATGGGTCAGTTATTTTAGATTCCTTTATGATTTTCCAAAGCTGAGAGCTTGTAATGTAATATCTCAAATTTTAGGCACCCTCTGGGTTTTAAAGGTCAATTTGTAATTGACATGTAAAATATAGCTGAAGGTGGCTTTAGTTGTTCTTTCTTGCACTTGATAATCGCGTGCCAGTTCTTTGATTTGCATGTTTTAGCAAGGGAGGAGTTCACTGTTCTGAATGGCCATGTAGGTCTTGGTAAGCTGTGATTAATTAACAAGTAGAAATGAATTCTCTCTGCACTGAAACTGCTCCGGGTTATTCTGAAAATCTTGTAAGAAAGATCTCTGAGGAAAAGCTCTTTTTCCTCTGATGTCATTAGAACAACAGTCATAAGATTGAAACCTTAGCTAAATGAGTATTTGGTAATTGATTTTTTTTTTAGATGGTATCTGCTGTTGAACTTACAGTGTGGGGAATGAGTTCTTTTAATCTTAGTGCTACTAAAACACCAGTGCAAGGGCTTCTTATGCATTTTCTGAGCTGAAATATGAGCCATAGACCTACTAGCCCAACACCATTGGTGTTTAGTTGAATTGCTCCGTTCACACCTGAAATTCCTACCAGTTCTTTACATTCAGGTTAATGAAATCATACTAGTTGTCAGGAAGGGAGAAAGTTGACTGAATTCTCAGAATCTCAGTAAACTGTGGTATTGAAATATGCATCTGTTGATTTCTAAGGTTGAAGAAGAAATTGGTACTCTCAGACAAGTTCTGGCTGCTAAAGAGAGGCACTGTGGAGAGTTGAAGAGGAAGCTAGGTTTGACTCCCTTGGATGGGTTGAAGCAGAACCTGTCTAAGAGCTGGCATGATGTACAAGTCTCCAACGCGTAAGTGTTGATTGTGATGTGTGTTTCACATGAAAAAGGGACTGTAGCATGTTCCAGAGCTTTTCCAAGTGACTGGAGGGTTTTACTCTGATAGGTATATAAAGGGAGAGAAAAAAAAAAAAGGAATTGAATGGATCTCATGTGTCCATGTAAACAACTGTCGTATCTGTGGTCTGAATGCATTGTTGCTGGATGCTTTCTTGCACGATGTTAAAGACCTTGCTTGCTACTTAACAGTTCAGTTTGTATATTTCTGCCCATTTCTTTGAGACATAGACTACTGCTACCTCATTCTGAGCTCAAGCTCAAAGAGAAGTGCAAAAAATGCCTGAGTTCACTCAGTAACGCGTCGTGGTAGTTGGGAATGTTTGCTGTGTTAGCTCAGTGTGTTTCCTGGGCTACATGCTTTGAGTTATAAAGCCTGAACTTCCTCAGAAAAAAAGATCCCCATAGCATTAGTCTGCTCTGAATGCAATGTGCAGAGACATCTCTGCCTAAGGAAGGTTTAAATTGGACTGTTTCTAGACTAGTACAAAGTGTACAGTCGCTGCACTGTTTGACAGTGCCAAAAGAGAGTGAGGAGTGAATCTGAGCACAGCTGCCAAATGTGAAGGCCCCTTGGGTACCCGTAGGGATATAATTCAGTCTAAAAAATCACATGCAACTTAAATGGAATTTGGAGTTACTGACATTGTGTCTGCAGGGCAGATCTTTGAGCTGTTCATATCACTGTTCACTCTTTTCCTCATCTTCCCCCTATCTCCCTGTTCAATTTCTGTTACTCCTTTGTGACTGAAATATGTCATTGTCTTCTAAAAATGAATATTATAAGTTATATTCATTAACACTTTCTGTTTCTAGTTATGTGAGAACATCTGAGAAACTTGGAGAGTGGAATGACAAAGTGACACAGTCTGACTTGTGAGTGCCTTGGGCTCCTCAGCAACACCTTCGTGCTCTTTGCTGCATTCCTCATTTGTGCTGCTCCTTGTTCTCACAGGCATCAGGGGTTGATTGGGAGCTGGAGGCATAGCAGAGCTACAATCAGGACTGTTCTTAGCAGCATGCCTGATGTCCAGCTATAAGCACTCCTCAGTTGCAGAGGAGATGAGTAAAATTTACTGCTATCATCTCTCTCATAGTCTTGCCATTGCTGAAGAAAAAATTCCAATCAGTTACCAGACCACACTTGATTTCAAAATAATGTAAAAAATCAACCACGGTTTCACTTTAACTGATCATTATTAGATTCATCTGTTGTAATTAGATGTCTTACTAGTGAACCTCTGTCTTTGCTGTCAAACTACTCTTCTGATGTGGTAGGAATCAGTTTGATTATTACCTTTCTGTTTGGCCACAGTGGGGATATGATGCCTGAAGATATTTGCCCATAGCTAAAAATAGGGACTTTGCAAATGCAAATATGTACAGTAGGCTTTGAAAGCTGCTATGCTGTGACTCTGATGGATTGATGCATGTGAACCTTTCTGAATGCTGTCAGACATTAGAAAGCAATGAATTTTAGTCTTCGCAGTATATACAAGCAGGTGCTAAATGCTGCTGCCTGCTTTTGTCTCTGGAATGTACTCTTTAGTCATGTTAGACCTCTGTTTTCATTAGTTACTAATCATTTTGATTTTTTCATAGCTGGACGTAAGGGCGACCTTGAATGTTTTCTGTGCTGAAGATTCTCTCCATTTTGCGTTTTGTGTTTAAGAAAGTGATTATTTAGCTAAGAAAAAATGTGAATTAGAAGCTTCCTGTCAGCAGTTCTGATCTGACTAGGCATAGTTATTTTCCAGGGTTGACAGGAACTGCCTTCAGTGTACATCCTTTGAACACTTATACATGTTGTCTAAGCTGGTAGCAGATGCTTTTATAGTACCTGTGCTTTTTCTGTACACCTAGTGTTTATTCTCACAGCCCCAAGGATACTGTGTTATGTACAGAGAAACATGGTTTCGAAAGGTGAGACAATGAAGTGCAGTTTAACAATTTATACAGTTCATACTCTACAGGTAAATTACAGCTTTGAGGATGACAGTCAGATTTTTTGGCATTGTGCTCAATTCACTGTTGTGTGCTTTTAATTTTTGGTGTTTAGCTGCCATGCAGTGTTTATGAAGGGAGCAGAAGATTTGAAGTCTTTCAGTTCCCAACACTTTCCAGACCGCAGGCTTTCTTTGTGCACAGCATTTGGAGGTGTTTGGATAAGAAAGAAACCAGAGCTTGGGTGTCTTCCTGCCTCTCAAACAACAGCTCCTTCTCTTGTCTGTAACAGAGAAGGGGGAAAGCTGTTATCAGAGAAATGAAACCTGCAATGCTGTAAGTGTAAAGGAACACTAATGTGGAAAGTGTCAGAAAGGCAGCAGTCAAAAGAAGCATCAGTCATGAATCTTGGCACTGTATCTAACCTCCATTGTGTTTGTAGATATCTTTCAGCCAGCAGCACTCTGGAGGACTGGAATGAAAAATTAACTCAATCAGAAGCGTGAGTGTCTTAACCTTCAGCCACTAATGCTGCCACTAATGTTCTGTGCCCCTGCTTGCAGTCCTCTGCTTTCACTAGATCTATTTAAGTATTTCTTTCTTCTAGCTTTCACTTTTTTACCCTAATAAAAGTGTGTTCTGAGAGAGGAAGTGTTTTTTTCAGGTCAGTCTTCGATTGGTTTCACTGTGGTCCAAGTGATACTTCAAACAGCTGCCTGCTCTCAGAGGACTGGCTGAAGCCACTGGGTACCTGAGAGCTGCATGCCAGGTTTTGTGACTTCCACTGGTGAGCTGTGCAATACTCAGACTCATCTCTTCTCGTCACCCCTCTGTGAGGAGCAAGAGCTCTTCTTTTAGCTGTGGTACCTGATGAGAACAAATGAAGCTTCAGTGTTCAAGGCAGCCGTTCTGATATTTTAAGGCTCCAAATGGATGTGAACAACTTAAACCCTGCAGCTGTTGTACTGTGTTCATTGGCTGCAAAAGTCTCTTAGCTATGTTCTTATTAAGTGTCTGGAATTAAATTCTCATCTGGGCTGAATTACAGAAACATATTGCAGAAGCTGACCTTCATCTTTTTTGCTGCATGTGTCACATTGTATGTAGGGGAAACTCTTTACAGTAGTGCAGGTGGGTAGGGTCATTGCTTTCTAAACTGATTTAAACCATGGTAAGGTGGGTGTTAGGTAAGCATGATATTGCTGTTCTCTGGAGTAGGTATGAAATTCAGTCCTTTGAGCTGGCCTCTTGCTTTCAGTGTTTGTGAATAGAGGGTTTTCTTCGTAAGACAGGTGAAAGATGAGTGCAGATGAAAGTTGTTTTGCTTTCTTTTTGGCACTCCTGATGTGTGCAGGTTCTATTTTTGATGTTCTGTGGCTGTTTTCTAGATGAAGAAAACGTAAACTGTCACCATTTTACTTGCTACGTAGAGTGACTTGTGTTTATGCTTGCCAGCAGTGTGACTGACTGCAGTGGTGTGTAATCAGAGTTCCTCACTGGGTGTGCCTGCTGGAATAGAAAACTTCTCATTATATCTGTTTCTATGTGCTCAATAGGCACCAGAAGTATACAGCAGAAGCGTGCTTCTGGAGCGTGCTCAAGGCCTGAATAGCTGTGGCATTCCAGCTTTCCTGCTTGCTTTGGCACTAGACACCATGGCAATTCATGCTACCAAGGTAGTTGCCAATTAAACGGGAAGGACAGTGGGCTTGAAATGTAAAATTCCAGCAGGGTTTCAGTAAAGGAGCAGGATTTCTAATTCCTTTCTGTAGAACTTAGAAATATTAGGGGACAAGTTCAAGACTGCCGAAGAAGAGGTTTTCAGTGTTGTGGTTTGGATTTGTTATGTAAATAAATCCTCTTTCCTGTTGTTTTGGAGCTCCTCTGCATAGTAGTTTACAAGCATCCTGACTGACCCAGGACCTTAATGTGCTTCTGCGCTCTGCTGAATTTCCTGGTGGTTGCTGCTCCCGGCCTTGGAGCTTGACTTGTCCTCTGTGCGCAATAGAGCAAGGACAGTGTCAGCCCTGTCTCTGTAGCTTCTGTTTTGTGGTAGCTGGGATGCAGGGTGACTTAAATGGTACAGGTGGTGATTGCTGGATAAGAGCAAGCGAGAGGAGGTTGGTATTAGGGTAAAGAAGGATTTGAGGATTCATGTCTGGCTCTTCCCTGTTTGGGTTTATAGGAGTGGGACGTGGTGAAATGTTTGAGTACTGCAGGATGAGTGCCTCAAAGCAGAGACCTTTCCTGCAGCTTTCTCTGCAGCCAGTTGCCTGTTGGTATAGTGAGGTTTATCAAAGCTCATATTTAACTGCTCCCAGATTTAGGTTATTCCAGTGTGCTTTATAGTAGCATTGAGGGAAATAGGTGAGCAACTGAATTTATGGGGATGGCATACCTAGCCATGTCACTTGCTAGTTGTGACTAGCAAGTACTTGTGACTTCTAGGTCACAGCTGAGTGCAGTTAAGTTGCACTGAAGGCTTTTGTAACCCTGCTTGTCACAGATGCAGTTCCAGACATCTGCCTGATGGCAGTTCTGGGTTAAGAAACTTCTCATCTCTGCTGTGCTTTCCTGGCTCTGCCTCGTGTGCTGCACTGGTGGAGGTGTGTACGTGTGTGTAGGAGCTGTCTATGCAGGACTAGATTAGTGAACTGATGTCTGCTATCTTTATTTATTTTTCCTTCCAATCATCTGTTTCAGCCAGATCAGTTCCCTGATCTAAACCACTGTCAGCACACAGTTGTATTAGCATTGTGCAGGAGCATGCTCAGGGGAAAGGAGCAATACCTGAGTGCTGAATCTTTGATCGTCTTAAGAATACTGCTGTCAAGTGTGGAAAAAATAGTTGGAATATCTTATTTGCTGAAGCTCAACATAATACCTGAGAGTTTTCAGCTTGTGAGGAGTGATGCTGTCCTCTGATTCTGTAAACTCTTACTCTCATCACTGCTCTGGTCTCAGTGCTAATCTAGGAGAGCTGGGTGCCAAGCAGTGCAGTAAGCATGGCTGTTTTAGTCAGCACAAGGTCTTGCTTGTCTCTGGCAGACAGCCATGAGCAGCAGGACTTAGGGAGCCACACTGCAAGAGTGGAGGGATGGCATCCTCCTCTTCTGAAGAAGCCTTGGCCCTGCAGTTCATGACAAGCTGTTGCAATCAGGAGTACATTCTCAATTCAGAAATACTTGACTGTGGTCTTGATCAAAACCATAAAGCCAAAGAAGCAAATGTGCTGTAGTTGGCATTGCTTGAATCTAGTTCAGGTGTTCTGGTGCTGCCTCCCACTGTTTTTGTTTGGAGTGAATGAGAAGCTGTCACTATGGGGCTTCAGACCTCGGGAGCTCAGAGATGGGAGCAGTAGGCTGCTAAGGGGAGTCCAGGAGCTGAACTTGATGATCCTTGTGGGTCCCTTCCAACTTTGGATTTCTGTTCTGTTTATATTTGTCCTTCTGCTGAATGTAGTTGGGCAAAAAAGTAATCTCAAGCTTAAGTGTTTGGAAAAAGAAAACTTGGCTTCAATTTTTGGACTTGCTTTCAAGACTTAAGTCTTACAAGAATGCCATAAATGTGGATGTTAATCACCAGCTGTGGGATAGCTTAGAGTGAATCAGTTAAAGAAAATGACTTGAAGAGCCTTTGTTCCTGAGATGTGTCACATTTGATGGAAACAAAGGTTCTCAAGTGTCTGAAGCACTTGTTTGTATAAACCCAAATGTAATCAGCTGATAAATGCGAGCTGTCAGACTTATTTATTGTGGTTAATGGTAACTGATAGGAAACTTCTCTATCCATTTAATTCTAAACTGTGGTTATAGAGCTACTGCTGATTCTTGCATTTCTTTTTCTGTACAGTGATCTTAGTCTTGCCTCTATCCTCTGTACCCTGACACCACAACCTATTACTTGCTTCTTCAGTACTCCAAGCATATTATGGAACAGATTCCTAGATTCAGCTTTCTCAGTGTCCCAAAGATATTAACAGAGCAAATAGTATACACTGCTACAGTATTAGAGTTGCCATATGGAAAATTGGCTTTTTTTTTTTTTGCAAATGTTTGTCAATTTTAAGAACATGTGATCAAAATGGTAACATAACTGAAATGAGTGTATGGAAAAGTTAATCCTGCACTCGTTGCTTTCTGAAAACTTCAGTGAACTTAGTACAGCTCACTAACCTAGTTTCTTTCCTTTAATGTGGGCTCCTTTTTAAATTGGGGGATACATCTCACTTTCAGAGCCTAACCCTGTTAGTTCAGCTTACTGGTTGTTTTTTTCTCTTTACTTAGTTACAAGAAGACCCAAGAAACCCTTTCCCAAGCAGGACAGAAGACTTCAGCAGCCCTTTCCAATGTAGGTTCTGTTATCAGCAGGAAACTTGGGGACATGAGGTAAGGTTTCTGTTTTGTGCTCTGTTGCTTTGATCTTGGTTTCAAACAGTACTGAGGCTTTAAACAATAACTAGGCTTTTTTCCATTTTTCTGCTTAATTGGCAACACTCTGCTGTTGATGGACTACCTTCTTATGTGTGGCCCTGTACATCATCAAATTCAAAACAGATTAAACACTTCTTTTACCCCTCAACCAGTCTTTAACTTGTTCTGAGGCATTTAACAGCATGATTTTGCTTAGGAGAACTGGCAGAACGTTCTTAGTTCCCTTCTCTCTTCTATTGTCTTAGCTTCACTGCAACTTTTTCACCACATGTAAGAAATTAGTATTCAAGTTTACTTTTCTATCAATTACTGTATGGTGGAGGTGTGTTTTCTCAGTGTTATGGCTTTAGATTAGAACAGGATCATTCTTGTGTGCTTTAAAGTGGAACAAAGTCTGGATGCTGCCAGTCATGCAATTCCAAACCCTGTGTGTCAGCTTTCTAGGAAGAGGAGCAGCATGCCTTCCAAACATGGTTTGGATGACATGAAATGCATCAGAAGATATGATAATGTTAAACAGTTCTTGTTGTCACTGATTATCTAGATTCCTTTAGATGACAGCTGAATTAGTCGTATATTTAAAACTCTCTTGGATGAAAATTCAAGAGCTGATTCCCTCAGTTGCTGTCTGGGGTGCTGTCTCTGGGAGTTATGAAGCTGGAGGTTGGAACTGATGTTTTACTTCATCTCCAGAAATGTGAGCTAAGGATTGTTTCCCCATTAACAGTGATGTGCAGATGTTGCATGTGGAATATCTTGCCGACACTTTTCTTGGGATTGAGATCTAATTTGGAATCTACAGTCTAAGTGACTGAGGAAGTATTCTTAGAGCTTGAATTTAATATGATGGTCCAGATCTTGGACTGAATCAGTAGCTGTTGTTCTTTGTAGGGAATTTCCTATTCCACTGTGGCTGGGATTACCCAAGTGGTAAGAACTTACTGCCCTCTGATTGTTCTACATCTCTCCCCACTGAGTCCCTTACTGTGTTCCTGGAGGGTAACGTTGGTGAATGTTTCCAGTGTCTCACTTGCCTGAATTTGGCAGAGGACTAGCTGGCTTCCTCCCCCTTCCAGTTTAGGAAGGAACTGCTTCAAGCTTTAGTTTTTCTGTTCTGGAAACTACCTTATTTATGGGAAGAAGAGATTTATGTATAATTACTTGTGACATCAACAGACAGATGCTGATGCAAGATATTACAGTAATAGCTTTTCCTAAGCTGGTAATGGTCAAGTAATCTTGTAAATTCTGCAGTCTGGTCAGGCTGTTGTGTCCAGGGGATGGGAACTGCACTCTCTGGATCAAACCGTGAGCTCCCAAACCAGCGTTGCCACCAGAAGATGGGCAGGACCAAGGCTGTCAGCATGGCATCTCTTTGCTGGCAGAACAAGTTCACCATGTGGCTGCACAATTGTTTGGACCAGCTGATGGAGGGAGGGATGCAGGGCTGAGCCAGGAGTGGAACTTGGTCCTCACACATCAGGCTGTCACAGCCGTGGCATTGCTTAGCATCAGTCACCAATTTCAAAACAGGGATTCTTTTTTGTAGATAATACTTTGGGTGATGTATGAGGAAGCAGAGGCAGCTTCTGTCTTTTAATTTGAGGATGGCCCTGCCAAATTTGTTTCAGGAGGATTTGCTTTGTAGGTATGGCCCTATAGGGAACACAGTAATGATAATTATTTTTTCAGAAGACTTTCAGTTTTTCTGTACATACATAAACAAAATTCTCTCTGCTCTGCTGTGTTCAAGTCCCAGTATCTCTAATTCTGAACAAAGTTTAACTCTGAGCATAAGCTTCTGCAGGAACTGGCCCATTTTCTACCTCAACCAGGTGAAACTGTACATGGTTTAGATATGCGATCAGAGCTTCCAGAGTGAAGTCTGTCTTATTGCTGTTATCACTTCTCTGAATGCTGGGGGATGGTCTTTGTGTTCCGAGAATCTCTGTTCCAGGTCTCATAGCCTGCACTGCAACCTCAGTTACTCTACTTGCTTTTTCCTCTTCCACTACAAATTCACTTGTAATGAAGGTTTATTTTCCACCACTGGAAGTGTTGAGATAACAGAAGGGATTTCCTTGTTTAGTCAGCCTTCACCGGTTGATAAATGCAAGGAAGGCGTGATAAATGGACAATCTCCTCAGATATGCAGAGGGCGTAGCCATAATTCCATTAAAAATGTGTGGACTGGAATGGTGTGAGGTACAGTAACAGGGGCCTGGGTTGAATCTTCAGAGTTGCTGCATTCTGTTCAAAACACTTCTAAACGTTAAGGCTGTTAATTGCAGGGAGAGATTGTCTCTAAAGGCACTTAATAGTGCTGTTGCTTTATTAGATCACCACCAGTGAAGGAAACATAGCTTAGTTATTGGGTGGGATTTTTCTAAGCCCTGGCCAATTCAGCTCTTTCTGTTATCTCTACTTAAAAGTTGAAAAATAAATTGACTTTTAGGCATTCTGTTCCTGCATTTTACTGACTCCAGTAAACTGCAAATTGAAGGTGTTTTCTTTTTGTCAGATAATAGCTTGCTTTGTGCTTTTGTCTCCCAGTATGTTTTGTGGTGTCTGATTGAGTTTGCTACTGTACATAATACTACAAGCAAAGCTATTTATGGTCATATGGAGCCCCCAAACTCCTGACTTTACAGAGATTTTAAATCCTTATGACTGGAGGAAAAAGGATTGCTGCCAAAATGCGTACAGGTCTACCAGTGCTTGTGGTATTGCATACAGAGCAGCATGCTGCATGGATGTTATCTGTGCTCTTCTCCTTTAACAAAGAGCAAGTAGGAAGTTAGTTTATTTCACATGCACAGACAGCATTTCAAGGAGTCTGTGTTACCAGAGGGCCAACCTGAATACAGGGGAAATGAAATCCCAAAGCGTAATGTTGTTGCTCTGGCTGGAAGGAAAAGCCCTTGTGTTCCTTGCCAAGCACTTTGCATCCAACTTGCTGTGACTGCTTCCAGCTGCAGAGGTAAAAATGACATTTGAGTGAAATAAAACGCTGCTTTGAGAAGGAGAAGCCTCGTTAGAGCATTGTGGAAATCTTACTAGTACCAGTAGGGAAACTTAGTCTGTAACTTCAGACTGAGATGGTACTGCATTGCAAAATCAGATGTGGAAATTGGTAACCTGGTGGCAGATGATTCACCTTAAAAATGGGTCTATGTGTGTTGGGTGTGCATGTTACCTTTTATCCTGATACTCTTATCTTTATTATGCTGTGATTTGTTTGTTCTCTGTGCTGTAACTCTGAGATCTGCAGGCTTGGCAAGATAACACGCAGGCACCCGGTGCAGGCTGCTGTTATGGGATGTCTCAGCCAGAAAGCCTGGCCCTGCTGTCCTTGTGCCACAGCTCAGAGGGGAAGGAAGTATTTTTATCAAATCAGCTGGCACTTGGTAGAAACTTAGCTTAGGAAAACAGGCTCTAAAAAATAATTAAGTAAAAGCAGTGGGTGGGTAAGTGTGGTTAGGTGCTCTTATTGTCATCTGAGAAACCACTTAGTCTGGGTTGAGTTAATGAAAAGCAATTGGTTTTTTGCTTGCTTCTCTAATTTATTTTGAGAGGCTTCCTCCTGGGGAGATGACTTTACTGTCCCATGTCCTGTGACCGTGTCCCTGCTCTGCTGCCCTGCATTTAACATTCAGATCTGCACAAGTGTCTGACTGTTGCTTCCCTTTTCTCTTTTTGCTGTCAATGGCTTCTCTCAGGGCTCACCCCTTCTCGCATTCCTTTAGGTAAGATATTCTCCAAGGTTGCTCTCAGAGCAGATGTTTCTGTGCCAAGTCCTTGCAGGCGTTAAAGGGGAAGCTAATAATTAAAGCCTTGCCTGCACTTGAGAATCCTAGCTCAATCCCATGCCTGGCAATTGACTTATATTATGGTTGCAGTTTGCAGTGCTTGCCATATGGTACAGCTGCAGCTAGAAGGCTCTTAACTACTGATCAACTTCTAACAACTTGCTGGTTTGAAAGTGCCTAGCTCAGCATACCCTTTGGTAGCACTTACCGAGTGCTTTTTCTGTCCTTGTCAGCTTTGTACTGGGACAGCTGGTTGGCAGAAGCCATCGCTAGTAAAAAACCCGGTCATTTGAGTAACTCCATACAGACAAGCCAGTTGTGCACCTTTTTGTCCCTTAGGGGTCACCCCCACTTTCAGTTTTTGCTGTTGATCGTTGGCACCTGCCATCTCGTGCCTTGGGCATAGCTGGAAACCCCTTTTCTAAATATCTCCTTGTCAAGAAAGGGAAGAGAGGGATTTTAGTGCTGCACTAGTGCTCAGCATCCTGCGTGTGGACTGAGGGGCTGAGGGCGTGCTGCTCGTGTGTGGTGTCTGTTGAAAAGTGTCATTTAACTTTTTCCTCCTCATTCTGAACGCTTCCGAGCAGCAGTTACTCCATCCGCCACTCGATAAGTATGCCAGCAATGAGGTAATGTCACAGACACCCGTGTTTCCTCAGTGGGGTCGGTGGGAGTGTACAGCTGAGTGTTGTTCTTTGCTTTTGTGTTCTGGTCTGTGCGAGTGGTTCACTTCAGAAGGGTTTGCTGCTCAGAGTTTGGGGTAACAGTGTTGTGCAGTTTAAGTCATTCAGGTTTTCTTGTTGTTTTTGTTAACTCCATCTCTTTTTATGGCTATTAGCACCTGTGCTGTTTTTGGACTAAGAACAGTATTGCAACTGGACCAAAGTCTAATTGAAATTTGCAGCTCCCTCCCCAGGAGGGGTGGGATTACAGCCCTTCTCTTGCCATTTACACTGCAGCCATTTCTAATACTGAATCCTAACTCAAACCTTCTGTCTCCACCTTGGGAGCTGAGTGCCCTTCTCATAGTGCCTCTGTGGTGTATTAGATGGTGATCCTTTAAGAGAAACAATCATCAGAGCCCTCTCTCTGATCAACAGATGTTGTTTTGTGGGCGCAGAGTTAAAGTGCTGATCTGGATGAAAATACCTGAGATGAGGCTGCTTGTTGTTGCCCAGCTCATGGTGCTTATGCAGTCTTCCCTGGGGAGAAGGCTCTGTATGACTAATTGCCCAGCAGAGTGCTCTGCTCAGTGCTCCCCTGGAAACATTCAGCAGCAAAGCTGTCTGTCAGCACCAAACAGCTGACCTGGCTTTCATTGCTGATTAATTTATTGCACTGTGATTCTTATGAGCATTTCCTGACGTTATGACCATGCCAGTGGTAACAGAACTGCCCGTAGGCTCAGGGACGTGGCCCTTCCCCTTCCTGCCAGCAGGATGCAAGGTGGGAAACTGAAGCCTTTTTTAAAACCCTTGTCAGCTTTTCATTTCCATGATTTAAGACAGCATAAGACGTTTTGCCCTCAACTTTTTAGCTTGAGATTGCATGCTGCAGAAATGTTTTCCTTTGGAGTTTGTATGTGGGGTTTTTTGACTGGTGTGCCTGAGATATTTGTGCCAAGGGTGAGGAGCTGCAAGTGTTCTGGGTGCTCTAGCATTGTGTGGGAACAGCAGGGAGCCCAGGAACACTGTGGTTTCATTTACACAGGAGCTAACTTGTCTTTTGTTGTTGTTGTTGTTTTCCTCTTTCTTCAAGGAATTCTGCGACCTTCAAGTCATTTGAAGATAGAGTTGGGACCATAAAGGTAACTAACTATCTGCTTTGCCTTGTATACATACAGTGTGAAGCCCTGAGCAGAAACTTTTCATCTCTGCAGTGCATTTCTTGCAAGCTAGTATTTAGACAAATGGCTTCTCAGATATACAGAGCCTTTGCTCTACAGTAGGTGACCTTGACGAGGGAGATTGGCTTGGTAATCTCAGTGCTGTTTTTTTGTTATCCTAACTAGCTTCTCTCCTTTCAGTCCAGAGTGGTGGGCAGCAGGGAAAACAGCACTGATGGCCTCCAGTCCCCCTCAGCTGGAGACAAGCCTCCGCAGGACAGCGCTCCTTTCTAGACCTGCAGTGTGGCTTCACACAGCTGTGCACGACTCCAAGAGCAAGCCTCCTCCCTCCCAAATCTTCACAACAGCAACAACATCTAGATCCATGAAGGGGCTGAGAGCCAGTCTGGAGAGATCCGTAACTCATTCATAGACACTGCTGCTGGATCTAAATCAAATAAAGAGAATGCAAAGTTTTGTACACAGATAATATTTTACACTAAAGTTTGTAGATGAATTGTATCACTGTGCTGTCCTTTGGGGAGAGCACTGAAGATGGAGTTTCCCTGAAGTAGCTCAGAAATGCCACTGGTGTAGAAAAAAGCTTTTTTTTTTTTTTTCCACTTGTGTCATAGCTTGGAACAGTTAAATTGCCCAGTGCAGTGTGAGGAGAGCAGTTAGAGGAGAAACCAAGAGGAGGGGTGTCTTAGCTTCAGCTTCTGGCTACGTTCTCTTTGTTCAGGGCTCGCCATGCAGCTACTTTCCCATCTCCCAGGCTTCTACCATTACTGCTTCCTCTGGTTTTCATATGAGCAGACTGGTAAATGGGGCAAACAGTTGTTTTTCTGGGCTTCCGAGAGGGAAACTTCACTTAGCAGCTGCCTCGTTGTTACACTAATGCTCTAGCTTTAACAAAACTAAGATCTTTATTTTTAAATGCAATGAACTTTAAAGAAATAAAGCTCAAAAAAAAAATAAAAAAAAAGCTTTGGCATCATGGTAGGGAACTGCTCCCTTGGACTCTTGGAACTGAATTGCAGGCCTTACATTGCCTTATGCTTTACTTGCTTATGATTTTTTTTCTATAGAGAAGACTGTAAGGGTTATAAAGCTGGATATTGAGCACTGGAGTTTTGCATCATACAGTAGTAGCAGCATGCTTGTAAGCCAGTTTTGTGTAAACTTTCAGTGGTGCACTCTGTTGCCCAGGTGTATAAAACTTGCTTCTCCCTTCTCAGCTTATGCTTTCGTTCTTGGAGGAAAAGAAATCTGAAGGCTGCTAGCAACAGGGCTGGGTTTAGAAAGGACAAAGCTGTTGCTAGCAGTACTTTACTGTACTGGAGGGACTTTGCTCTCTGTGGGCCTGCCTGTCTGGTACATCTGACTGCGACTGTGTGGGTTTTTCAGCTGAAAGCCCCGGCTGCAACCTTGGTTTACAAAACCAGCAGAGAGTCACAGAGCTCAGCCAGTTCCCAAAGTGGATGGTTTACTCTTTTGATGCCCAACTTCATTGCTCGGGAGCTGAAAAGTTGTGAGTTGTCTTACGGAGCCCTGAGCTTGTTCTAGGCAAGGTACCTCCACACAGCAACACCTAGAGTGAGCAATTCTGTGCCTTAGAGACCAAGTGGGACTTTTTCAGGTCTTTAGGCTTGCCTATGTACATATCTGGTAGCTTTAGTGGTTTATCACCCCCAAGGGACTGGACTGCCTGACCCTTAGAGAAGCAAGTTTTGGCACGTTTCTGCTGATTAATCCCCACATCCCCCACCCCTGCTCCCCTCCTGATCTGGGGACCCGTGATGTGAGTAGAAGGCAGATGTGCTAGGCAGTGGAGTGGAGTGTCATTTCCCAGCCTGCCCTGTTTGACCTTGGCTGGCCTCGGTGTGAGGAGCAGAGCGGGTGAGACAGGCGCTGCTGGAGTTTGGCTCTGGAACTGTTTCTTTTCACAGATAAATTCTGAGGAATCTTGTCAATAAAGCATTCCTTTGGGAGAAAATGGGGTGAATGTTTTTGTCTCGTTTTGTGTAATGGTACTGAAGTCCGTTGTTGTGTGCTGTGAACTTGGCAGGGGTGTCCCGGCCTCATGCGGGGGGAGGGGCACGGGGTTATCCCCCTGCCCTGTCTGCATCTCGTGGAGCAATGCATTAAATACCCTTTGTGCTCTGATTTTTTCTTCCAAGCGGCAGTGGCAAGCCCACGTTTCCTCCAGGCAACGTCACGTTGCTCCTTGTTCTGCTGTTGCCTCGGGTTTCCCAGACAGTGACAGGAGTTGGAGCTGGGGAACGGAAGGTGGAGGAGCAGCAGCTGTGGTGCAGGCTCATGTGCACGGTGAGAGCACAACCGATCAGCTTGGAAGCTCCTGATTGAAACGGTCACCGTGCAGGGGAAGTGGTGGCTGTGTGAGTTGGGAACTGCCCTCAGGTTTAGAAGGGCAGCAAAGAGTGCCCCATTACCCCTGCAGTTCAGCAGTCCAGCAGTCAGTTGCCAGTTCAGCTAAGAGGAAACACGATCAAACGAACAACCAGCTCTCCCTGGTGGTCTAGTGGTTAGGATTCGGCGCTCTCACCGCCGCGGCCCGGGTTCGATTCCCGGTCAGGGAAGGTACTTTTTGCTGCTCCCTCCCCGCAAAGAGCCTCTTTTCAATCCCGGGCCGCAACGGGGCGCGCCCCACTGCGCCCACCCCACGCAAACCCTCGCTCCATTCCCTCCGTTCCCCGCTCGCTCTGCGCACGCTCCACCTCTTCCACGCGCGCTCC
>VXAB01011746.1:72917-89870 GCA_013399175.1 Odontophorus gujanensis
TCCCTGGTGGTCTAGTGGTTAGGATTCGGCGCTCTCACCGCCGCGGCCCGGGTTCGATTCCCGGTCAGGGAAGGTACTTTTTGCTGCTCCCTCCCCGCAAAGAGCCTCTTTTCAATCCCGGGCCGCAACGGGGCGCGCCCCACTGCGCCCACCCCACGCAAACCCTCGCTCCATTCCCTCCGTTCCCCGCTCGCTCTGCGCACGCTCCACCTCTTCCACGCGCGCTCCCGGCAGGAAGGCGGGCCGCGCGCAGGCGCGTTCCACACTGCGCGCCGCTCAGGCCCCTCCTCCACCCGCCCGTGGTCGGCATCGCCGGGTCCCGGTGCTGCGGAGCGCTGTGGGCGCCGTGCCGCCAGCAGCAGCCGCCGCCGGGCCGTGTCCCGCCCCGCCCCGCCCCNTCTGGTTTTACGTGCGGCAGTGATTCACGATGACTGGCGTTCCCCTTGGGGGCGGGGGGTGGGGGGGATCTCTGTGCTTCCCCTTCCTGACGTCGTTTCTCCCGAATTATTCTCTAAACGTCATTTGTGACCGCTCGGATGACGATGCGCTCGGGGAATGACGCGGTGCCGGAAAGCCTTTCCGATCCCAAAGCCGCGGTTGTCTTTCTCGGTGCGCTGCTGGAATTAAGGATTCCGGTCAGGAGGCGGCGGGGATGCACCGCGTAACCGGGAGCAGCGGAGGGATGAGATCTGCCTTTGTGCCGTGTCCCTCATCGATGCCTCGCTGCCGGTGACACGATGCTGCCGACTTTATGGCCGGGTGCAGCAAGGTGAGAGCCGGCCCAGAGCCGCGATATCTCTGGGTTTGCGGGCTCAGCCCTCTGCCTGCAGCGTCGTGTGTCTGCGGGGAGCATCGCACCGACCACGATTTCAGCACAGGGATTTCATGGCAGCTTTGGTAAAAAAAAAAATAAAAAAAATGGGTGAGGTCTGCTCTGAGGGACTGAGGAGCAGGAGCCAAATTCAGTTGTGCTAATGAATTGCTTTTAGTGATTTTAAGTATGGCGTGCATTGGGAGAGGGGAAAAAAGAGTTTCCCGTGCAAGCTGGGCTGGAAGAGGAATTGATTTCAGTGTGCACAGTGGACTGAAGAGCAGCACAGTGTTCCTGGGATGTCTGAAGGACTTCAGGGCAGCTTCTGGCAGTGCAGGTGTGCTCGGGGATAACCCTGTGCTGGCAGGTGAAACGCTCTGCAAACGTAAATGAGTATGTTTCCTTCCCTCCCTCCTCTGTTTCATCCGTGGCGTTTCAGTGGAAGCAGAGATGCTGGAATGCCATCTTTTTGCTCCCAAACTGTTGCACTGCAGAACTGCAGGTGGTGGATCCGGAGCAGCAGTGAAACCGAAGCAGAGATCTCCTGACTTCCCAGGGCAGGTCTGAAGCTCACCGATAACACGAGGGCACAAAAAGCAGAAACCTGCATAGCTCTGTTTGTTTTCCCCCTTTCAAGTCTTTGAATTTTTGGCCGTACTTCAAATGAAAATACTCTTTTCCCTTCCATCTGTCGTTGCTCCTCTTGCAGGACTTTCTGTTACTGCGACAATATCTCAGCAGTTGTGTTCATACTCAGAAATATTTTGCAGTTCTTGTGCTGCGGTCTCAGTGTGTGCCATACGAGGCTGAGCTGCTCCAAGTTTGCTCCCAGTTTGCTCCTCCTGAGCTGCAGGACCACTTCTCGTTGGACAACGACCTGAGTGCATCTGTAACAGGCGTGGCTGCAGCACACTGAGCTTCTGCTGGAAGAGAAACAGGTGGCAAGCTGCATCTCTCCTTTGGGAAGCTGATTTTCTGATCCTGGGGGCTTGGTGTGACAAATAGGTTCTTTTGGAAGGCCCTGAAGTCACCACTGGGAAATGATGCATTGAGATTGACGGATCACTGGGCAGCACAGCAGTGTGCAGAGCAGCAGTGTTTGTCCTGGGCAGTAGGGAAATACCTCTTCTCTGCAATAACGGTCTCCCTCAGCCTCTTCTCTTTCCTGACTCAGTTCCTGATTTCTGCACGCACCCAGCTCATCACTCCCAGACATTGCTCCAGCACAGTTAACTTAGAAAAGCCATTAGAAGTTATCCTCCAGTGATGTTTTCCACTCTGTCTTCCTTCCTTGCTGTCACGAGGCTGCTCAAACACGCGGGTGTACGAACTGCTGCTTAACAGTAACCCTGTGAGGGTGGGGGGAGCGTAACCACTGCGCTGCTGGGACTGTGCACTGAGCAGTGTGGAGCTGAAATGTCAGCTGCAGGAAGCAGGCGGGCTCCTGGCTTTGCTCTCGGCTGTTACTTCTCAGTTTCTTTATTACTTCTAAATGATGGGCTCGCATCTTTCCTTGTTATCCATGAGTGGTGTTGCTGGACTGCTGGACGCACAGATAGCGGATGGAATGCTTGTGGTGTGAGATAACAGCAGGGATAAGTGTGTGCTGTCTGTGGGAGGGGCAGCAGTGTCAAATACATCTTTTTGTTGATGAAACGGCTCTGTGTAATTAGAGAATACCCAAGAATTTATCCCCCGTGAGAAAGTGTTGGTTCAGATGAAGGCCTCTTCGCTTTGGGTATTTGGAGCCAAGTGAGCACAGAGGAGGAGGAGGAGGTGAGCTGAGTCCTGAGCACAGACTGAGCCAGGTCTGCGTTGTGCTGTGCCCCCATGGCACCGACCAGGTGTCCCCAGGGGAGGAGTGGCCATGGGGCTGTGTAGAAGTTTGGGTCGTGTCAGTAGCGCTGAGCAGTTCAGGTTTCATAACAAAAGTCTTTTCTTCACCTGTTTTCTGGTGATAGAATCACCGACTGCCTTAGGTTGGAAGGGGCCTTAACAGCTTCGTGTCCAACTCTGAGGAGATGGTGGGATCCAACTTCAGAGAGCACTGCTTTTGGTTCCCAGTGCCGTGCAGAGGCACTCCAGCTGCCCTAAAGAGCACAGTGCTGGGGGTGGTTGCATCTGGGAACTCAGCTTTATTCATTCTGCTCTTCACTTCTGCTTCATTTAGGTTTTCGTTTGTCACTTTTTAATAGGAAGATTGGTGTGCTTGGCTGGAGCAGTTGTGGAGTAACACCAGGCCCTGCTCACCTGTTCCCATAGGGCCTTTCCATCTGCCTCCATGAATGACAGCAGCAGAATCATCACATCAGTGCAATCAGGAATCATTAAGGCTGGAGGAGAAGATCATGAGGATCAGGCACTGCTACTGATAAGAAATCAGTGCCTTTAGCATGGCTCACCCACAGCAGCAAGCAGTGCTTTATCCCGCTGCTTCCAGTGCATGCGATGAGAAGTTGGTGATTCAAGCACTGCAGAGGTTTTTAATAGAGAAGTAAGGGTAAGGAGGTGGGCAGACAGAACTGCCGATTTCCTTTAGACTTTAACAGAGCCAAGCAAGCAGATGCAGTTATTTTTTTTATAGCCATATGTGGCTCGTGACATTTGCACTCTGCCATATAAACTGCTGCAGTACCATTAACAACAATGTGGTTTTGCTAAAGGAGATGAACCCAAAGTAGGGAAGGCACTAAGAGTCATGCTTGTAAGGAGTAATTGCTGTAGGTGAGGAGAGGGGATGGAAGATGGGAAAGTTGTGGTGTGGAAGCCATTCTTGGGGAGGTTTGAAGCCCTCTCTTGTGGAAGTACAAGGTCACAGTTTTTTGTAACTGGTCGGCCATCAGACTGGCATGGCTGAATTTTAATCTGCTAAGCTAATTAGGGGGACAAGGCTGGTATCACTGCCCTTAAGTTTGTTACAAGTTTCAGTGTAACCCCTGGGTTGTTAAGGGTGGATGCTATCTCCCTTAGGCCTGGAGGCTGTGGGGAGGTGGGGCTTGCTGCCAGAAGGGGCCATGGGCATCCTGCTGTACCAGTGCTCAGTGAGCAACTTGTGATTCAGCCCTGGGTCCCAGAGCAGCACCTCACCATGGCCGTTCATTTCCACCACCCAGCACAGGAGAAACAGCCCTTCCTGTGCTGTGGGTTTGTGGGACCCATCCTCCCCATCTCCAGAGCTGAAACCTTGGAGCAGGACGTATCATACCCGACTGTGAGTGAAGGGCTGCAAACCAGACAGCCTTTGTGCACTGCTTTTCTCCACTGCTTCACTTTGCAGGCGATGTAAACAAGCAAGGATGTGAAAACAAAAGCCCAGGCCTTTCCTTTTGACTGCTAATTGTGTTTTCTTCTTTCGCTGTGCTGTTGGTCCTTTAAATCCTTGTAACTATGATGCAGCACGTGTCCATACGGTGTGGGGCCGGGGCTGGCAGTTCTGTTCCTTTGATTGTTGGATAATAATTGTCCTGGGAGAGGCGGGGGCAGACGGAGGCAGTGCTCAGGTCTGAGAGATGGCTCATTTCTGTCAGGAGAAGTGGCTGTCTGTCTCGTGGTTGGGGGAGGACATGGTGCTGAGTGCTTTGCAGGCTGTGTGTGGGGAAATGTCATAAACGTAAGATAAATCGGGTTCAAATCTGCAGGACAAATGAGGCTACAAGAACTGGGTTTGGTACAGGTGTTGGAAGAACAGGCAACTTTCCCTGTCGCTTCATTCGTGGTACAAACCTTCTTGCTGTGGCTTTAATACATTGCTGATCTCTGTTTGTGTTCAGGTGGCCTCCCCATCTGTCAGCCTCCTTCCAACTTTTCTACTGAGCCTCACGTTTAAGAGGCAGAGTATACAAGGAACTGATGATTGGTGGCTCATTTCTTCTCGTACTTCCACGTGTTCTGCAGCGATCAGTGCAGCTTTGGCTCCACCACTGGAAGGAGGGCTTTGTGCTGCTGGATCTGCTCATGTTGAAGTGGACCTGCTGGGGCCACATCTGAGTGCCCGTCCACTTCAGGGCTAACCCACAGGGAAGGCATGTTCCTGTGAAGCTTTCTCAATGCAAGTTTGCCCTGGCTGAACGAGCTGGTACTGCTCGTAAGAAGGCATCTGGCAGGCAGGTGCTGCTGGAGCTTCCCTTGCCATGCTGCCCTGTACCTGAGCTGGGTGCTGCCTGCAGCTCAGCTGCAGCTTGTAGTCCCTCACGTCAGCTAAGCTCCTTTAGCAGTCTCTCTCTAACAACATTGCAGATTACCGAGACTTAAAAAACACACTTCTCTTGTTTTAAGTACAGCTATTTCACCAATGCCTGAGATGCAGAAGGCTGGAGTCTCGAGCAGATAGCAGTTGTTATGGTTTCTGTGCTCAGAGCTGTCTGCGTACTGGTGCCTCGTTTTAGCTGAGTTTATCTTTTGTGCAGTAGGAGGTTCAGGAACGGAGGCTGAAGCCACAGATAGAAGCACACAGCCCCTGGGTCTGCACTTCGAGATGTTTGTACCTCCATCCGACAGCCGATCGCATCGGAAGCGAATGCGTTACACGGTGGAGATTTACTGCTGTGTATTTTGGACAGCAGAAACGGTTCTGATTTCATTTTGGACTTCTGTCACAAGGCAGCGTGTGATTGAGAGCATCTTGGAAACACACAGAGTTCAGAACGTGTCCACTGGTGCCAGCTGACCGTGCTGTGGGAAGGCATGAGTGTGTAGCTGTGTCCGTTAACCCCATGGCCTCCCTACTGATCTGCTTTCAGCTGAAGTCATGGGATGACAACTTTGAAACAAGCATGAGTTAGTGAAGAAGTGATTCATTTTTGTTTTGTCTTTCAGGAGATCTGGTTCCAGAGGTGTGTGGAGGCAGCTACCTCTTAGCTTAGAATAGACAGACTAGGTACCAGGTAAGTACTGTAGTTTTTGATTTCTTAAAGCTCAAAAACCCTCCACTAATTTACATGCAACATAATGCTGAGGAAGCAAAGCTCAAAATTTCTTAAGGAATTCTCCCTGCTCGTGAAGCCAAACTTAGAAGTGTTAGTCCTGCCTTCAGCTGCATGGCCTGCTGTCACCCTTGGTATTGGCACTCACTGGGATGTTCTGTATTAACTCCATGGAATCACAAGGGACTTCCCATTTCACTTTGGTGCCATCACAGTTTGCTATTTAAAATAAATTCAGGTTACAAAAGGGCCCAATTAACACCTGGCATAACACCAATGGTAAAGGCCAGATTCCATATCACTAATGAGGTTTAATCTTTATCTTTCTGTTGGGATGGCACTGAGGACCCCGACGTGGCTGTGCTGCCAGCAGGTGTGTGTCCTGTTACAGCTGGCTGATGCAGGTCGTGCTGGTACACAGATGGTTAAAAACTGCTGTTTAATCCAGGGGATTACCTTTCTTCAGGGCTTTCTGAGAGAAACCTCTTGAGGGAATCCTGCTTGCTTAGAACATACAGCAGATGGCTTGTTACTGCTGGATGCAACCCTCCTTAGAAACACAGAGCAGCTTTTGGTGCTGTGAGTTAGAGCCACTTGTGAAAGCAGTGGGATAGGTCATATCCTGTTTTATGGAGTGCTCTAAACTTAAAGAGCTCACAGCTTTATTGTATTTCTAATTCTCTTCCATATTTGAAGAGCCAAAGGTTACATTCATTGTAATAAGACCATTCTGTTCCTTTAAATAACAAGTTTCCCAGATGAATTCCAGTTTGAACCTTGTCCTCTGTTCTTCTGCCTGTGCCCTTTTCATCCTGCTCCTGAAAATGCAAGCACGCCGTTGCCCTGAACCCCAGGTACCCTGAACTCCTCAGACTGAAGTCATTAAAGACTGCAGCAGTAGGAAACGTTATTCCTGTGTCCATGTTTGTTCTTGACAGGCAGCCTACGGACTGATAGGCACAGCTGGATCAAGCTGACTTTGTTTTTACCAAACACATTGGCTCAGCTTAACAGTGAAGGTTTGATTAATCAACACGGGGACTGTACCTGTGGTAGGGAAGCTTCCCTGGGCTGGATGCTGCTGGGTACAGCAGGAACTGCCTGGGAGAATTTCCCAGGATGGGTGTGAGGGAGAGGAGGTGGTTCTGGCAGTGCAGGGCAGCTGTGTGCTGCGATTAGCTAGATTAGCTCGGCGTCAGGATCAGCAGTCTTTGACCTCAGCACTGGGACTGCTTAGGTAGAGGGGGCAGGGAGGCTGCTGGTGTGAAAAGCTGCTCCCAGAGGGCTGTGCCTCCTGGGGGTGTCCTATTTCTTAATAATTTTCCTCTCTTCAGTAGTTCTCCTGCCCTATGGATTGGGTTTGGTCGCTTAAGGCTGTATTTTTAAAAGAAAAATAGTTTTTCTCCCTATCTACCTTCTAGGTTCTGAAGGTGTTTGAGTGTTATTATCATTGTCATCATTATTAATTTATAAGCTTTCTTATTAGCTAACATTTAATTAAACTTACCAGTGCTGGCAGTGACTTCTGGAAGGAAATTAGATTTTACTAGTTCAGCATTCCATCTAAAGAAACTGGACACAGAAATCAGTCTCAAACTAATTCACAGCTGCTGCACCATGGCAGTTCCTGCTGGGCTCAGAGAGGAGCAGGGGAGGTGTGGTGCCTGTGTCTGTGCTGCTTAGTCACTGTGTACGAGGATGATGATACCTGTGTGCTGGCAGAAACAGAACTGGTATTTTTTGAAGCATATCAGTGGTTTGAGAGCACATGAAGAACTTAGTAGTGAAATAGGCAATGTCTGAGAGTTAGACTTTTAAAACCTGAAGTTATTAGCTTTATTATATAAGATAAAGTGTTAAATTAGAAAAGTCTGGTGCTTTAAATATCTTTTTCAAAGTCTGCATAATCTGGTGTGGGCTAACTGTAATGACATAATCCAAAAATAGACAATAGTCTTCAATGCTCATCCTTGCTGCAGTTCTGCAGCTAAAGAATGGCAAATGCTAAGCTGCTAAGGATGTTAGAGGACGTAACCATGTCTGTGGCATGTCTCAGGGGACACCTCGAGGGTCTTGCATGTCTCATTGTAGAGCAGGAGGTTGTCAGGATCCAGTAGTAGGATTTATCTAACATACACGTTAAATGTTTGATTCTCAACTTGAAACTACCACAGGGGAGAGCACGTCCTCCCAAAGCAGGCAGCTGTTGTGTCTGTCATAGTGGGATCATTGGCCTAGTTCTGTTGGATTTTGGCTGAGGGATTCTCCAGTGCCTGCTTTCAGTGATGGGATGGGGTTTTTGATGGTGCTTGGAGGTGCCTGTGGTTTGCTGTTCTTTTAAAGTACAGTAATGTTATGTACAGTAATTACAGTTAATGTAAATGCTTGCAGTGGAAATTGCAAATGAAAGCCCTGGTTAAGGACTTGGAACTTTGTGCTCACCTCTGTGCATGTGTGGCGCAAAAGGCAGCTTCCATCTAACTGCAGCCTACCTGTTGTCCAGTTATTCTTGTAGGCATTATCAGGAGTAAATAATATTGCTACTGAGAAAGGAAATGGAATAGCAGTAGGGATGTGGATGTGATTCTTACAGTTATATTTCAACTGCTGATTTTGAGTTTTGTTTTTTTTTTAAATAGCAGAGCTGAGTGTATACAGCAGTGATTCCAGAGTGCCAAAACCAGTTGGTTTTGCTGATAATTCCCTGACTTTTTGGCAACCTCTAAACTTCCACGTGTGTTAAGAGCCTTTTTTCTTCAAAGCCCATTAAGACCTGGAATGTGAATTTTCACTTTTCTCACTCCGAAGCCTCCAGTTTCAAGGCTGAGCTGTTTAAGGTCTACGAGCTTTCTCGTTGAAGCCCTTCTTGGTCTCATCTTTTTTCTTTCTCTGTTTTTTGGCAGGGACACTTCTCTGTTCAGGTTAGTTGAAGATGGCAGACCAGAGGCAACGTTCGCTGTCTACGTCCGGGGAGTCGTTGTACCACGTGCTGGGGCTGGACAAGAATGCTACTTCTGATGATATTAAAAAGTCATACAGGTAAAATTTCAAGTCTTCCATCTGTCACCCAATAAAACAAATGTCTTTAAATGTTCAGCAGACGAGGTGTTTATGTATAGGCTCCCGTTGGTTTATTTAAAATCTGTACAAGAAAAGCATGCGAGAAAACCGAAGGAAAACATATGGTTTGTTCTTAGAAAAATTGCATGAAACCAAAGGCACTGACAGAGTGGCATGGAAGAGTTGTTAAATCCTTACGTTCTATCTGTCACAAGTTAAGTTCTCCAACGTGCAGTATTGTTCTGAAAATTCTTTGGATAAAATGGAACAAAGTTTTAAGAGTGCCACCAGGGTGAAGCTGTTGTGTGGCTCTGTGTCTGGTTTGGAGACCACAGGTGGGCAGTCTGCGCTTCAGTCCATCATTTCAAATTCTGGCACAGTGAGGTATGGAATAAAGATGTAAATAAGAGTGAAAACTGAGTATCAACAATGAATTCTTTTCTAAAACTGCTTTTGAAATGTCTTATTCTATGTGGAGTTATTTTTAAAAGAAAACTTTTTTTAACCCTTTTTCTTAGACACACGGGTTGGTTTCACACTGACCAAATAAACATCAGAGTCATATTCTTCCTTCCCACATTCCCTCTGAACCTGCTCACATGCAGTGGCTTCTTTGCTGTAAGCATGAGCTGCAGTCCTGTTGGGACTACCTGGAAAGTGGCAGTGTGTTTAACATCACACTAGGTGTCAGTAGTCACCTTCACTCGAGGTTGCTCTTTGCAGAAGTTGTGTTTTAAATCTTCAGTGTTTACCTAAACTTTTCCCTTTCAAAGTCACTTTTTTGTATCACTAGCAATTACAGAGTGAAACATGTGAATAAATTGGTCCAGAATTAGTTGTGTATTCCCCAAGTCCTCCAGCTGTTCATCTGGGACAACCATCTCCTAGCACAAGTGACTGAAAAATATTTTTACCTCGTGGGGAGAACAGCTAGAAGACTTTCTCTTTTGGAAGAAGGGCACAACTGGCTTCAAGGGTGAAATGTAGCTGCTTCATTTGTACCTGGAACATTATCTAACCTTGTTGCCTCTTCTGCTCTTTTAATGGCTGCTTCTTGTTTTCATTCCATTTGAACTGAAATGTCCTTTGGTGGCCTGTGGTATATGGGGTCTGTGTTCATGTAGCAACCTGCTGGTAGCTAAGTCCTCTGTAAGTTGGCACACCTTCCCTCTGATTATGAAGTCTGCAGTTGTTCCAGTCCTTGCTGATCCAGTGGCACTGTTGGCAGCCCTGGATAACGTTATCTTCCCAAGCAACATCATCTACAGCTTCCAAATGTTTCAGGTGCACGCTCAATGTGTTGTTTGAATGCTGTGATGGGTGTGTGCATCCAAAGCAGTGCTAGCAGAAATCTTTATCATGCACCTGTCTGAATGTTTCCCTGCTGAGGAGCTGTGGTGTGTAAATGTGTGCAGGCTCTCAGTGTGTTTGTCAGACGTGAGGCTCTCGTGGTACATCCCTGTAGGTCACGTACCATTTTCGGTGGTGCAGAACTGTTAGAACTATTATTCTGAATCATTTTTCTCCTTTGGAGCACAAATGACTCAAGCTGTGGTCGTGCAGGCAGGAGGTGCTTGCCTTTTATTGCTTGGGTCATGGCTGAATTTGCACATCTATCAGTGCTCAATCTGAATTTCTGTGCTGTGTTCAGTGATCTCTGGGGACTGCAAACTGCTGTCACCTAGTTGAAAGAGATCTAGAATTAGATGGGGAGGTGTGTTGTGATTTCCTGCAGCTGGTTCTTGCCCTGACAAGTGTCTTGTACCTGCATGAGAGCTGGTGAATTCACCACAAGTGGTTCTGTTCTATTTTTGTGTTCAGATACTGTAGATGAGTTGTTGGAGCTTGCTTGTATTTGTTCTTTGCTACTGAATCTGAGACTTGTGGTGTGTCTCATTTCTGTTAGCTTGGCCTTTGCTTTAGCACTTTTAAAAGTTGCTGCTGGAAATTGCTGGAGCTGAAGTTGAAGAGAAGTGCTTTCTTTTTGTCTTCAATATTCTGATATTTTCCGTTGGATTTCCAAGGGTCTGATCCAACACTCTGAGTTCAATCCTGAGAATTAAGCTAGATAGTACTGTAGCATTTTGTAATCCACAGGAAAGTGAATCAGAAATGAAGGAAACTGTACTTGTGGGGATACTCTGAACTGAAGCTTGAAAATATCCCTTCAGTGTTGAGCAGTGGAACTGAAAAGAACCATCAAAACCAAACTGAGATAAGCAAGAACCCGAATCCCAGCTTCTAATCTGTAATCTTTTTCTTTTCTTTTCTTTTTTTTTTTTTTTTTTTTACTTTTGGCAGGAAACTTGCACTGAAATATCATCCTGATAAAAACCCTGATAATCCAGAGGCAGCAGAAAAGTTTAAAGAGATCAATAATGCACATGCAATATTGACGGATGCGACAAAGCGAAACATTTATGATAAATATGGATCCCTGGGTCTGTATGTGGCAGAGCAGTTTGGAGAAGAGAATGTGAACACATACTTCGTGCTGTCTAGCTGGTGGGCAAAGGTAAATTCCAGCACAAAGAGAAATGATTCTGGTTTGGCATTTAAAATGCTTCAAGTACTCAGTTGGAAAACCATGTTTGTGTTTGCTTCTGGAACTTGCTTTCTGTCCTCTGCAGGCCTTGTTCGTGTTCTGTGGGCTCATCACAGGCTGCTACTGCTGCTGCTGTCTGTGCTGCTGCTGTAATTGCTGCTGTGGGAAGTGTAAACCTAAACCTCCCGAAGGCGAGGAGCAGGAATACTACGTCTCTCCAGAGGACTTGGAGGCACAGTTGCAGTCAGATGAAAGGGGTAGGTAACACAGCTGTGAGGTTTCTAGAGCTGGAGACCCTCAGGTGTTCAGACAGCATCAGTGTCTGAGCTGTTTGTGTGCTGTTTGAGGAGCAGTGCCTGCTTCGTAGAGGGATCAGTGCAGGTCCCTGCGGGGGAATTACTGCAGCACAAGAGTGTAAAGGGTTGTGGGTAACTCCAGCACCAGAAATAGAGCTGCTGAAAACTCCTGGTAGGTCTTCACTGAACGTGGTGAGGTCAACTTCAGAGAAATGGGTGAGTGTTGTGGTTTAACCCGGCAGCAGATAAACACTGTGCAGCCGTTCACGCGCTCCCACCGCAGCAGAATGGGGGAGGAGGGAGCTGGGGAGCACGAGGCTGAGATAAGGATGGGTTAAGGAGGAAGATCGGAAGAAAAGGAAAGGAAACAATAACGACGATGAAAATATGCAAAGTGAGTGATGCCAACGGATGCCTGGGCAGACAATGGTGTTATCAGAGCATTGCAGAGAGGTACCTTATGCTGACCAAAGCATACAGCACTGCTTTTTTCCTTTCCTGTCTTGGCATACTAAGCCTTTTGTCTTTGCTTTTCAGAGGCCTCAGACGCACCTATTGTGATACAGCCAGCATCAGCCACAGAGACAACCCAGCTCACAGCTGACTCTCACCCTAGCTACCACACCGATGGATTTAATTAAGTTAAGGAAACACTGTAATTAGAACGGTATAAAAAAAAAAATTATAATACATGGCCAACTCAACACTAGAATCATGAACATTAGAAGTAGAGAATGGGGAGGGGGAAAAACTCTGCCACAGTAAGAGGGCAGCTTTCCAACCTGCTGAAAGTATTTTGTAATCCCTTCAGCCTTTTGTCACCTTTCATTGTCGTATCTTGATGATACGTGAGTGCTGTAGCATGCAGTATGTAAAGCAGTTTAGCTACGGTCTTACCTTTCCTTTCTCTTCCTTTTTTTGTTTTGTTGATTTTTTTTTTTGTTGTGTTTTTTTTTTTTTTTAATAGCATGAATGGAGTTACGTTAAATGTCTGTGGTGTGATGTATTGAGTTGTCACAGTACGTGTGATGGAGACATTCTGCATTTTAAGCAGTGGTACTGGCCTAAAATGAGACTTAAAGTTTCACAGGAGCCACCGTTCTTTCATACAGCCAAGCTGTTGAAGACCCTGAAAAAAAAAACAACCTCATGACTTTCATTTGGGTGCAACAAGCCAATCCTCTGATTCCTTCTTCTATTCCCACATTGCTACCTAAGCAAGTTTACAAAGCCAAGAACCAAAAAAATGCCAGTCCTGCAGAGCCAGAATTCTCTTTTAACGCTGTTTTACAGCTGAAATAAATACACCTTGAAAAATAAGAAGGGAGAGTTGGCAATCTTTGAACAGTTAAATTGATCAGCAGCTCTTTATGTGCAAGGGTTATCTTCAGTGATGGTGTAACCACAAACCGTAGTGTCTCACAAAGGCAGCTGTGAATGGGTTTACGTGGTGGCAGTGGTGGGATTTTAACTTCAAGCACAATTCTGTTCTGGTTTGAGTTCAGTCGTTTTCCTGAAATGCTAAAGACCAAATAGTGCAGCTTCTATGAGTGCATGAGAATCTTAAAGTGAAACTGGTTAATTGGTTTTCACTGAGCAAGTGAGTAAAATACAGGCAGTAGGTGACAGCGTAAATGTTAATCGTTGTTTCTTTTTACATTTCTGTCTAATGATCTGAGATGCTGATAGACAAGTGGAGTATTACTTGTTTTTTTTAAGGTTACTGTAATGTGTTAGCCCTTTAATTTTCTCATGAGCGTCTCTGTGGAGCTTTTTAAGAACAAAACTCTTTTTATGCTGATATTGTATGATTTGCACATTGTCTTACCCTTAGACTTGTTTACACCAGTGTTTTTCTTTCCTTCAGAACAGTGGGGAAACAATTGAAAAGTTTCCTGAGATATTTTGAAGCCAAATCATGTTTGAATACTGCTTTTGAAACAGCTGTTCCTTGGGATTTAACTGTTAAATAGGCATTCTAGCTGCTGATTTTGTTATTAATAACCTTGTTTTAAATGATACAGAGTCGGGATGTGAACAGCAACCCGTAAGCTTACACATGGCATATTAAGCAGTTAATTGCAGCCTCCTTGATTTGTTCCTTGTGGTTTCTTATTGCAATGCCTCTCCTGTCCTTTGTACCTCCACCTCCCCTTTCCTGTTGGTCACCTGTTTCTATGGCGAGGCATTTCACAGCCCTCCATCCTGAGTTTTCTTTGAGGTCTTTCGTGCTGCTCTTTTACAAGACACAGGTGTTACTTGGGAAGGGGGAAAGAGCACTGTCAGTCTGTAGGAAACAGCCACAAAACGAAGGGGGGGAGGGATCTCCTGACGGATAATCTTTCTGAACATATTTTCACTTCATCTTTGCATGAGCTGCAGCTGGCATTGCACACAGATCTGATGTGAAGCTGCACTGAGCAGACTGCTGGAGGAGGGCTGTGTCCGGATACGAGCCAGGAACGTGTGCACAATGAGGTGCTTGCTGTCACTGTGGGTACCGACACGTTTACTGCCTGCATGTGAGCTTGCTGCAGATAGGCATGCTTCTGGTGCCACAGCAGGTTCAAAACACTCCTAACTACCCGACTACATTGAAGTGGTGCACTCGTTAAGTAGTTCCTTGTTGGTTATCCTTCTATCCTGAAATGCTGTGGATTACTGCAGGACACTTCTAACTCAGAGTGTCTCTTGGCTGCCCTCGGGGACGGCCGTGTGTTATTTGGCTCAAGGTCCTTATTTAATTAAAGCTTTTGTTTGACCCCTTAGAATGAAAAGCAGTTTTAAAGCTTGAATAACATCACGTTGGCTGTCCTTGTAGGTGCTGCCAGGTGCCACTTCTCGATGTCGATCCAGGTGTGTAGCACAAGGCCCAGCTGTGTGGGACTGCTGACAGCAGAGCTGCTGTGCGGAGGCTGAGGTGAAACCTTTCTGTGTTTTGCACTACTTAAAAAAGGTGACATCCAGGATAAGTGCTGGTTTAGTTCTTAAAGGATATGTTGGAGAGCTGCTGCTTTCCTTTTGGCTGTTCCTGTGGGTGGTGTGAGTGGCAGGTTAGTCCGTGTCCTCTTAGTGCTCCACGGGGAGCTGTGCAGGTCCCTGATCCAGGGAGTGAGGAGAAAACACATCTTTAAGTGAATATTCCCATTTTCTGAATTGGTTTGTTTGCCCACATTACTCTGAAACCTCTGGATTTAACATTAATGTTGTACTTCTTCCTGAATTGTGTAAGGAAGTTGTTTAAGCATTGCTGCTCGAAGAGCTGGAGCAGTGCAATCACAAGATGTGTAGGTGAGTGCCCACTTGGTTGTAGATAAGGTACAAGAGCATCCTGGGCTCTGACACGAGTTGCACTTCAGAATGGCCAGATTTAACCCTAATAAAGGCAGAGTTGTGCTGCAAATAATGGTGAACAAATGCAGTGTGCTTCGGGGCGTGAGCTGGTGGAGCTGCTGCTCGTACACGGAATGCTTCCTTCCAAAGCTCCCCCTCTCCATTCAGCCTGTTGCCAGAGATAAAACTTGAGCTTTGATTTCTGTTGTTGTTGGCCGTGAAGTCGCATCACCGTTGCTTTGTTTTGTTTTATGAGTTGCCTGAGACCTCCGTGTCAGCAGCCCGAGCTCCTCCCTGCTGGGCAGTGCTTCTCCTGGCACTGCAGCTCCTCCTGGTGCAGGACAGCCCCTCTGTGTGGAGGGGGGGTGCCAGGAGGAGGGAGAGCTGCTGCCCTGGCTGGGGGTGCAAATGAAGCAAATGAAGGGCATTGCTCCGTTAGGTGCCAGTTTCCTTTAGTTAGTGACATACGTAGGATACCCTGAAGTATTTATCTGTATATAAGCTGATGTAAAACCTCAGTGGCGTCCGATCCGCTGTGATTCCTCCCGATTCCACGCGGCGATGTTTTCTAGCCACGTTCCCTTTTTAGTCTTATTTTTAAATTTGTAATATTTTTAAACTGCTTTAGATATTAGCTCTCGTCGTGTTGTTGACGTGTGATGCTCGTCAGGGCCGGGCCTGCACGCTCTGCTCCGGAGGGAGGCACGAGCAGCGGTGTGGATGGGGTGCCCTCCTCCAAACCCTCTGCATCGGAGCCTAGGAACACTACGGGAGTGTTGGCAGGGTGGGAGCCTGGCAGAAATCACATTCCCGTCCCATTCTTAAAGAGGTTTTGTCGTGTGCTGAGGGACCCCAGCGTGCTGTGCTGCTTCGGGCTGTGCGGCAGGGCGTTGTGCTTCATCAGCTACCCCTCATCCTCACATCGCTCGGCCTCTCCGGTGCCCTTCAGTGTTGTTGACATTCCTGGACCGTGTGGGAAATGTGTCGGTGCTGCTTCTCTGTATTGCAGTGGAAATCACCTCGCAGTGCACTGTTGCACCAACAGCTGCTTCAGCTGCCCTGAGAGAAGCAGAACTGATAGATGGCACGGAGGCAGCAGTGCCCGAGTCCTGCAGGGACTGCTCAGAGCTGCAGTGCTGGGACTGAAATGCTCGTGTCATGGCAGGAGGATGTGCTCTGTGCCTCAGGGAGCTGCGTGGGGATGGCTGGCTGGCTGTTACTGCACGAGCCAAATGCCACACATCTGGAAGACAAACTTTGGGTTGGAAACAAAATGCCAACGGTAACGTGCACAGCGGGTCGAATTGTTTGAAGGATAGGTGCTGGGAATTTCTGGTGGTTATATATATGTATATGTGTAGAGGAAGCTCTTATATCAAATGGGCATTTTTCTTCGAGTGCTGTTGTCTTCTCTGCTCTCTCCCCTTCCCCCCTCCCCAGCAAGGTGGGTGTATTCTCGTGGTCTGTAGCCGTAGTGCTCTGTGCTGTCTGTACAGCCATGGCTCCCACGCAGTGTGACGTGTGCCTGAGCTCTGCCCGCATCCCTTGGCCCAAGCATGCCTGGCAGGAGCAGGGCCTCCCCGTTCTGGCTCTGCTGTATGTGGGCTGTGCTAAAAGAGGTTGAGAGGCTCAGCTCTGCAGGTGACTGCAGAGTTTTTTTCCTCGTACCAGTGCTCTACAAAGTGGGACTTGGCTCACAGCCCTGTGCTGTAGGCTTTGGACTGCGGCATCGTGTGTGTCTGTATGCACATATTTATACAACAGGAGTGCACCCAGTCCTTGCTGCTGTTTTTCTGTGATGGTAAAACGTGAAGTTTGGCTCAGAGTCCTTCTCACAGACAGACAGGTCTTGTGTGTCCGGAGCTGTGCTTCCTCCTTTCAGCTGCAGGCAACGCCAAATGAGATCTGTCTGCTTGAACCACTGATGGAGGAAGCAGTGGAAGGCTCGTGTTGTGGAAATAAAGAGCTGGTACAGCCCAGAGCTGT
>VXAB01011746.1:92836-112390 GCA_013399175.1 Odontophorus gujanensis
CAGCGTTTCCACGCAGGAATCGCAGGCAGCGAGCTCCTCCGAGTGAGACACTTACAACTTTCCTTCCCAAGCTCAAATACGCTTCTGGAGCGGAGTGCTCCTCCTCTGAGGGAGCACAGAAGGCGTTCTCCTCCGGCCTCGTCTCCCCGCACAGATCCACACCTCCGCCTGCAGGTTGCACTCATTCTTTTGCCTCCTCCTCCCTCCCCGCCGGAGCTGCCAGCAATCGCTTCCCCTCGCAGGAGTGCTGCCCCTGAAATTTAAATCCCGTTGAGGTATAAATGTTTCAAGAGAAGGGAAGATAATAATAATAATAAAAAAACAAACCACAAAACCAAACCATGAAGTAGAACTTGAGCACAGTGGTGTTTCGGGGCTGCTCTGCCCCACATCCTATGGGGAGCGGCCCAGGCACAAGGGGCTGCTCCATCACAGCAGGGGCAGCCAGCTCGGCTCATCCACGGGCAGCAGTTGGGCTGGTGATGCTTTAGAGCGTGACTGAGCCTTTTTCTTTCGGTGCACACGCTTTGGGATTCATCACTTAACTGCTGGGAAGATGACGAAACTGGCGACCGCATCTCGTTTGTTTTATTTAGGGAGCTCAACTCGGGAGATCAAAAATAAAAAAAAATAATCAACCACCCCTATTTCTTCTTCCATCATAAATTAACGACACGTTCGGTGCTGAGGGGCCCCGTGTGCCGCCTGGGGACTCATTATTGTCACTCACACGGATGTCACTGTCTCTTCCTCTACTCAGGAGTGTGGTAGTGATGCTTCAGGGATGCTGGGCTCACCCCCAGCTCCGCTCCCCGCCTCGTGCTGGCACGCAGCTGTGGCCCCGCAGCAGGGAGGAGGCAGAGCAGCTCCTAATGAGGCACTGGGAGCACTCGGAGCCCTCTGGCTCGTGAGCAGAGCTGCAGGAAGGAGCCCCTGCACTGTGGACCGTGACAGCTCCCGTGCTAAAGCGCAGCCAAGCTTCCAGAAGCTTCTCCCAAATAATGCTGCTGCTTATCTCCGTTCGCTCCTGGCACCTGTTCTGTTCTTCCTCCATCCCCATCCCCACCCCCGCAGCGCAAACAGCCGTGCCAGCGCTCATGCGTTTTTCAGGAGTGATGTGCCCTCCATCTCTGGGGCTGTGGGGACGGCGCTGCCCATCCCGCTCTGGAGAAGGCATCTCATGGGCTGACGAACCTGAGATTGACCCTCATGTTTCACCATTCTCAGGTTAGACAGTCCTCGAGGTGCCCCTCGCTCGGGCAGCCGCCGCCCCGTGCCCTGCGTCCCGTGTCCTTGCACCCACCCACAACCCCCATCCGTGGGGGTTTTGCAAGAGGGAGCAGAGACGCGGCCCCTCAGCTCCTCTTGGCCTTAAGATGGATGCGTCCCTGCATCCATCCCTCACCACGAGGTTCTGCAGCAGTCTGCCCCTTCCCAAACGCACGCTCACCCGCTGTGCTTCCTCCTGCAACCGGTGGTGATGGAAACCTTTGCACATCCAGAGTGCGGGGCTGAGAGCTGGGCTGCTGCGTGCACCCAACGCCTCCAGGACAGGGACAGGGCAGCTCTGACCCCGCAAATCCCAGTCCGGCCATGGGCTGTGCTGCTGGGACAGAGGTGGAGCAGCAGATTCCCTTCCTTTGCTCCCGTTTGTGGTTGGCAGCACGCAGGGAGCATCAGAGCGCTTCTGCAGGGCTCACCCAAAATCTGCTCCCAGCTCTGCAGAGGTGCAGAGTGGTCTGTACCAGGTAATGGGGGCAGTCCAGCTTCCCAATGCTATGGGGTGCATCAAATAGCCTCTGTGGGGAGGGGGCTCTCATGGCTGAGGGATTTGCCTTATGCGTGGAAAAAGGAATATTAAAACTCTGACAACTAACTGCGTAATTGAAGGGAAGGACTGCCAATCTTAATGCAAAGCCTGAGCAGGCCCAGGAAGCCGTGAGGAAAGGCACCAAGGAATTAGCGATTGGTTTCAGTCCCTTCTGGATTTCTTGCTCCATTTGGGCCCTCTGGGCTTCTTTTAAAACTTTGCATTTTGGCCTTGCAAAAGCGGGGAAGGACAAACCCAACGGAGCCCGCAGCAGCAAGGCTGGGATGGGGGGAACGTTGGGCAGAGCAACGAAGGAGCAGCAGAGCCCTCCCAGCCCCACTTTTTGCAAGAAGGAGCCCAGCAGAAAGAGGCAGCGAGAGCTTCTGAGAGGAGGGGGGAGTCAGCTGTGCAGAGGGGAGTGCTGCCTTACCTCTCATGCGCGGCTCCCGGCCCCATCCCTCCGCCCGCTGCTCCCGCGCCGCTTTTATGGCCGTCCCTGTCCTCGTGGCTCGGAGGAGTCGAGCCGGGCTACGGCGAATTGCCACACTTTCTGCTGGCTTCCTGTTTGTGCATCGCGAGCGGCTGCGGTAAAATTTCCATTACACGCTGGACAGACAGGGCGGCAAAGAGAAGTGAAGAAAAAAAAAAAAAAAAAAAAAAAAAAAAAAAAAAGCCCCAACCACCCAACCCAACGCAGCGCCGTGCTGCAGCCCATCTCTAGAGTCACCCGAAAGTGAGAAAGCATGCAGCTGTGTAAGGGTCGGGAGGGATGGAGGGATGCTCTGGGTGTCCCTTCCCCAGCCCTGGGGGCACAGTAAGTGGGAGATCCTCATTTCCAACCCCTCCACCAGAAGCTGTGGTTCCTAATTGATGCCCCTGTGAATGAGGGAAGAGTGCTGGGGGAGCAGATTGGCCAGCAAGGCCCACAGCAGAGTGCAGGGCAGCTCCTGCTCCTCTTGACCTTAAGGTGGAAGATGCAGAGGGAGTTCAATTTAATTCCATCCCTTGTTTCCCTTTGGTAGGAGGAAAAGAGGCTCCAGGCATCATTCCTCCCTTGCTCCCACCCAGGCTCTGTTCTGCTCCTTCCCCACGTGCCCTTTTTGGGGGCTTTGGGGTTTTCTCCCCCTTTATGTCACAGCATTTCAATGCCCCTTGTTCTGGCTGCAGTGCAACGTGCCCTGTGCGTGGGCAGAGCTGAGTGCTCCTGGCTGCAGACCAGCGGGGAACCCCGCTCTGATCTGGGAAGCTATGGGGTGGAGGAGGAGACCCAAAACATGAGAACCTTCCCAAAGTGCGGCTCCGTGAGATCCCACATGCTCAGAGCTTCTACCATGGACACAGTGTGAACTTTGGGTTTTGTCTATGAACTCTTTCCCACCGCTTTCTCTTCTTGCAGTTATTCCGTTCTGGGGACAGTGGGGGAAAATTTCTGTTATCTTTGTCTGTTTTCTGTAAAGAACTATACCGGTATCTTTATAAATGTCTCTGTGGTGAGCGAACGGGACCGAGGGCTGTGAGACAACGTGAGGTGTCACTGAAGAAGTTTCCAGTCACTCTCTGTGTTGGCAACAGGTACATACGCTTGTGCACAGTGCCTCGGACGCACTGTCTGATTGCTGTGCTCAGGTGCACCCCATTTTCCACAGCCATTTTGATGCTGGCTTCTGAAAAACTGCCTGAGTAAGTGGAGCAACGTCTTCAGTGCGAGCACCGCTGCAGGCTGCTTGCTGCTAATGTGCACTAATTGCTCCTTTGCGATGCACAGAAATAGAGGTTTGGGGTTTTCTTTTTGCAATAGGACAGGGCTGTGGGATGGGGTTTCCTACTGGAGTCCTGGAGTGCTGCTTGGGGTTGGATGGGAGCCCCCACAGTGAGCTGCTGAGTTTTGGGATGAGTGGTGAGAACTGCCCACATCGAAGCCGTCTTTCTGCACAAATAGGAAACCAACGGACAGAGATCTCGAAAAGAAAATGAGACATTTGTTCTGATCTGAGAGAGCCCCACTGATGGGCAGTGCTGGAGGGGCTCAGCCCAGGGCTGGCAGCGGCGAAACGCTTCATCTCTGTCAGAAAAACCCAGGCCCATCCGCTGCAGAAAGAGAAAACACAACCCCAGAACTCTCCTCGCAGGCGCTTCTGCCTCGAAATGAGTGTGTTTGCTCTTTGATGGTCAAGCAGATATTGTTCTCAGGTTGTTTTCTTTTTTCTTTTTTTTTGTTTCTTGTCTTTTTTTTTTTTTTTCTTTTTTCTTTTTTGGTTGAGAGTTTTTTTTCTCTTTTACAATTTCTTCTCCACTTTTTTACCACTCTATTTTTAGTGCTGGGAGGATGGTGCCGAAGAGCCTCTGCTGTCGGTCAGGGTTTGTGGTTTGGGCTGCTCCTGAGGCAGGGCAGGAAGCCCATGGGGCTGCGAAGGGTCTGGGGGGGCTGTGAAGGGTCTGGGGGGGCTGAGGTGGGGCAGCACTGGGGGCTGCAGTGGGGCACTGTTGGGGGTGCCCAAGCAAGAGATGGCGATACACCAATATTGCATTATAGCAATGCAATTTGTTCAGGAGAATGTCGGCTCCTTCGAGCAGCACACAGGAGAGCTGGGTGCGTGGCATTGTCCTGGTGTGTAATGAGAAAAAAAGAGAGTTTTTTTTCTCCATTATTTGGTACCCCTGGACATCAGGTGGACGTCACTGGGCTCTGGTGATGGCTGTCCAGAGCATCCCCTGTGCTGCAGGGCTATGGGCACGCTGATGAACGCTAACACTGCCTCTCACCCATCAGACTCTGAGGAGTACCTGCAAATATCTTGGCCGAGATACGTGTCATTCTGTCCTTGTTTTCACTGCCTGGCCCCAAGAGCGGCCATCATGGCTGCCACACCGGGCGGCCCGAAAGGCAGAGGTGGGGAGGGAGCCGCCCACAGCCCACGCAGTGTTTCCGAGGTGGTGTTTTTGCCACCGGCAGTTTGTCACACGGAGAAGAAAGCTGAGCTCAAAGCAATGGCGATGGTGGCGTGGGGAGAGGGGGATGGCGGCATCTCAAGGTGGCGGCCTCTCAAGATGGCGGCTTCCCAAGATGGCGGCCTCTCAAGATAGCGCCATGCCCCACAATGGCGAGGGCGATGGCAGCGGGGATGGGGCCGCCCACCGTGGCGTGTGCTGCCCATTTCAGCACTTCTGCCTCCAGAGAGGCACAGGGAAAGGTGGGGAGGAGAGAGGAGGGAAGGCGCCATGTTCTTGGGGTGGAATTCAGCGCTGTGGTGGCCAAGTGGGGGTTTGGATGTGGGGGGGGGGGGGAGGGNGGGGGTGGGGGGGGGGAGAATGTGCATCTGGTGAGGGAAAGGTGCGGGTGTGCTGAGGGAAAACATGGGTCTTCTGAGGACAAATGCAGACACGTGCAGCGGAAAATGGTGGACACAGTGCAGTTAAAGCAGAAGCTGCCCAGGGTGCAGAGGTCTCCAGCAGCTGTGGTCAGGGGCAGGTGTGAGAGCTTGGCCCTGCACATGGCGGCTGTGGGGCTGTGCCATGCCTGGCCGTGCTGTCGTAGTGCCAGCTGGGGCTGCGGGTGCTGGGGCTGTGGGTGCTGGGGCTGTGGGTGTGTGGGTGGCACTCAGCAGCCTGGAAGTGCTGCAAAACAAGACGTGGTGCCACCCCCTGCTCCCCGAGGTTGCTCTCCTGCAGCCCTACAGCTGTCGGTGGTGCCCATCAGGCTCGCAGGGTGATGCACACCCTTTGCTTCTGCGGTGGTTCACAGCCCCATGGCTGCCTCGGGCACGCTGCCCACCAGGGGCTGTTCTGAGGGGCTGGGAGGTGCCCCAAGGACATGGGGTGCGTGGGTTGGGATGAAGGATGCCGAGTGGGACAGGGTGCTTTACCCCCCAAGGAAGTGCTGGCAGACCCTTAGGGCAGGTTGGGCTCAGGACCGCACGTGGTCTCGCGTCCCTCAGGGAGGTCTGCAGGACGGTGGGGCATTCCTCCATGGAGCTGAACATGGCCCATGAAGGGATGCCGGGCTGCACAGAGGGAGCGCTCCATGAGCAGACGATGCCCGGCGATGCTCAGCTCCCGGCCGCACGCCCAAAGTCCCTCGTCTGCCTCTCCTGTGTTTGTGCTTATGAGCTCTCCCTCCACCTACGCAAGGAGCTATTTTTAGAGGCACTCATCAAGCGCCGGCGCTGGCTCAGAGCGTGGCTTTCAAGCCGAGGGCTTCGTGCTTTCACCGCGCGCTTGCAGGAACTCAGGCGGGTGCTTTCTTTTAAATTCAGAGGAGGGTTTACACAACGTGCTGCAGAGCTGTGGCAGTTATTTCGGGCTCCTCACGGCCGAGCCCACACCAAGCTATCACCAGGAGGCTCCGTTTTGGCACAAGGTCCCCTTTCTGCCTCTTCCCACTGGTGTCAGCCCCGATCCAGGGCTGTCCAGTGCAGGGTGGGCTCCTCTTGGCCCGCTGACTGCCAGTATAAGGATGTGGCATCGGTACTTTGCATCACTCAGGAAGGGAAAATGCTCTGTGTTCAGCACAGCCTCCTCTGACTGCCTTCTCCCTCCTGCTGAGGTTTCTCTGGCTGCTGGCAGCTTCCTGCAGGTTGTTACGGACCTGCACCTCCATCAGCTCTGATTCAGCAAGAGCAGACTGTGCTGGGCGAGCCGTGCTTTGGTCTGGCTGCAGGACTGAAAGAAGGGTCAGTGCTTTTTGAGCTCGAGTGCTGCGGGATCCAAGCTGAACTTCAGCACCCTTGCAGGAAGGAGAGCTACAGCAGGCTCTGGAGTGTGGCACTGCATCCCCCGAGCAAGGCTGCAAGAGGAGGGAGCAGGGGAAGGAGAGTGGTGGGTTTTCCTCCTGGTTGGGCTTCAGCAGGGAGACCTGGGTCTAAGGGGGTTACCCTGCCCTTGCAGCAAGGTGACAACATGCTCTCTTCCCCCAGCAGCTCGCAGGGGGCTCAGAGTGAGCAGGGCAAACCCAATGGGTTATAGTTCAGGTTGGATATTAGGAACAATTTCTTCTCCAAAAGAGCAGTGATGCAGTGGCACAGCTGCCCAGGGGGTGGTGGGGTCACCATCCCTGGAGGGGCTCCAGAGCTGTGGAGATGTGGCACTGAGGGATGTGGGTGGTGGGCACAGTGGGGTGGGCTGGGGTTGGGTTTGGGGAATCTCAGAGGTCTTTTCTAACCTTAATGACTCTGTGATTCCTTTGGGGCAGCCCAAGGCCATGACAAGCAATATCTCCATTCAAGAAAACCAGAGAAAGAAATTTATTATTTTTCTTTATAAAATATCTCCAATAAGTTATATAGGCAAATAGTTAAATTAAAATAAATTAACTCCACTCTATGCTGGGACACACGGCTGTCCACAAAGTCACACTAGGATTTGTGTTTGAAAAAATATGCCCTAGATCTCTGATGAAAGATTTGAAAAAAATATATGCTCGGTGAGGAGGGAGGAGAAATCTCTGCGATGGACAGGAGGGGTTAAGGTGCGGTGCTGAAGCTGCCTGGCACAGGTGGCATCTCCCGCCCAGCTAAGTGCTGAGAGCATCCTCATCGTCGCTCCAGTCGGGAGGAGCATCCGTCCCGAAGTACCGATCGCCGAAGTTCCCTATGGAGAGAAGGGAGAGATGCAGCTCTGGAGAGTTTGGGACGGGCCCAGCAGGCGAGGAAACAAAAGCAGGTTTATCTGACAGCTTGCACAGTGCTAGTGCTTGTGTAGCAGCAGAACTGGAGCAGCCCGGAGGCTGTTTTAGCACACTGGGGACTGTTTTAGCATGTCATGGTAGGGGTGTTTCCTGGCATAGCAGAGGTGAGGATGGAAGGACACAGTGAAGCTTGTTGAGGACAAGCTTCCTTCAGGCAGCAGCTCAGGGAATGAGGCACAGAGCTGCTCCACCTGCCCCAGCCCAACTTCTCCACCTGGTGAGGCTAAGGGTCCCTCAGTAAAACAAGGGCAGGCTAAAACAAGGCTGAGCTGCTGACAACAGGGCTTCACCTCGTCTGGTGAGTGGGCCACAGACACCCAACATTTACTCCCCTGCAGCAGCACGTTCCTCCTCAGGTACTCACCAATGCCAGGGATGATCCGGAAGAGGTCATTCACCTTCTTGTCCACGGCTGTGGTGATGATCTTCACCCGGGGGAAGGCGTAGGCGACCGAGTGGACACCCATCTCCGCCATCAGCAGGGAGAGGAGGAAGATCTTGTCTTCTGGGACATCATGATCCTGCAGGAACAGCACAGAGCTGTGTGGGATGAGGAGCTGGGGCACCTTAGGTGTGCTACGTCCCTTGCTCTGGCACACGGAGCACTTGAGGACCTTCCTGGAACCACTTTCTCCCCCTGAGCATAGGGTTCACTGGGTGTAAGACCAAGGACCCCCCTGAATCCAAGCTGTTACTACCCAAGGGAGGGCTTTGTCAACGCCTTGGAGACATTCCAGCTGTTGCTGTGACACCAACACCCTCCTTTAGAGGGCTCAGTGTCACTGCAAGGCCCTCAGCAGGGCTTTTGTACGCTGCCTGGGGGCAAAACCCCCCTCTGGCCCCCACCCACCCAATACCCTCCGTACCAGCAGCACCCGCACGGCCATCATGGCTGCAGCACCCGTGGAGACCGTGCAGTCCATCAGGATGACGTGGTCCTCGCTGATATCCTTCGGCAGCCGCAGGTAGTGGAGCTGGGCAGGGGGAGACAGGGATCAGCTCAGGGGCTGCAGGCACAGGGCACCGCGCAGGGGTCTGTCCTTGCACAGAACAGAGGCAGCAAAGCGATCCCAGCTCATCTTCAGGAGGAGGGAAGGATCTTCCCACATCTCCATCACTGCAATCTGAGCAGTTAGCCTGGGGCCAGGCCCTGTGTGCACACACATGCTGGCAAAACCCACTTCAGAAGCTTTTAAAGCCCTTCCCAAGCGCTCACCCCCACCCAGATCTGCTCTCAGGTGGCTGAAGAGCTCTGACAACACACCCGAGCTGACCCCGTGCCTCCGTACCTCCGGCTCACCCGTGTTGCAGTTGGTCTGGATGAGAATGGTCCCGATGCGGACGTCCTTGCACACAGCTCGCAGCGCTGGCTCCATGGTCTCGCCCGCCCGCAGGATGGACACCCCAGTGATCTGCAGCGAGGGCACCCGGGCAGGTGGGGGCACACAGTGTGGCATTTGGTCTCCACACTGGGAAACTCCAATGGGCAACTCCAAAGTGCATCCTCCCCCCGGGCAGAGGGTCGTGCTGCTTCTCTAGTGGCACTGCTGGTGGCAGCCCTGCCCCAGTGACGCGGGGTACCACGCTCACGGCAGCAGGCACCAAACCCTGGGCTGATGGGAACCCCAAGAAGATGGTGGTGTTCTTCCCTGCATGCAAAGGGCTTTCAGTGCAGCCCCACCTGGAAGTTTGAAAACAACACCTTTTGCTTTCGCTTACTTGCTTCCCACTGTACGTCCTCCCTTCGTAGTCCTGTCCCTGTGGGGTCTGGACAGTGCAACTCTGCAAAAACCCCATGAGAAGCATTAACACAGTGGCTCTCAGTGAGCCCTGCTGCCAGGGAGCCTGGCAGGGGCTGCTTGGGAAAGCTGACCAGCCCAAGGAAGCTGAGGTCAGACAAAACCCCATCACCAGGGGCAGCCCTAAACCCACCTGGAAAGGGAGAAATGAGAGCGCGTGCTCAATCAGCAACCGCATCAATCTCTTGGAGTAGAAAATGAACTCATCCCTGCTGGTCTCCTTGTTTCTGAAAGGCAATGAGCAGAGCTCTGGGGACTCGGGGGCCCAAAGTCAGCCAAGCCCACCCCAGCCAAGCCCTCTCCTCGCCCCACAGGGCTGTGGTGCCACGTGTTACCTGATGATGGTGTGCATGCCCCGCACCTGAGGGGTGCTCTTCAGCACGCTGAGCGTCTGTGGAAGGGGGTGGTACTGGTGGGCAGAGGCCAGGGCGGCCCTGAAACCAAACACAGGGTCAGGAGGGCTCCGAGGAGCTGCCCGAAGGCTGGGGCACAGCACATGGCCGGAGCCATTCTCCCAGATGTCAGCTCTCAAAGCAACCCAGCGCTGTCTGGGTGAGCCCAATGAGTGACCAGCCCTGCCCAGGACCCACTAAAGGGGCAGGGAAGGGGCAGGCAGTGCAGCCCCAGGACATGCCCTCCCTGCTGGGCCACCGAGCCACGGATGACCCATCTCAGGTGAGAAGTTTCCATGGAAAACAACATTCAAACTTCCTCCTGCTCAGGAGAAGGACCTGAGGGGGCTCCCCAGCTCAGTGGGTGAGGAAAGGCCATCACACTGGTCCCTGCCCCACAGGACAAGGTCTGGATGTGGGGCAGGAGCTCAGCACCGCGGTGCTGTCCCCGGTTCCCCCAGGCAGTGCCGCAGTGGCAGGCTGCAGTGAGGCTGCTTCAGAGAGCATCCGGCCCATTCAGGGCCGGTCGCAGCGATGCCAAATTGGGAACAGCTTCAAGACTTTGCCGCTGGACGGGGCTGGCTTTGTGTGAGTCATCTCCACATAACTAATAGGGTTGGGAGCTATTCTTGGATCAAGGGAACACCATTCACAGGGAAAGCACACAATGGGGCCCCATTAGTCACCTCTCTACTTGAGAGCGGCAGTAACGAGATGAAGGTCACATCTCTTTGGCTTCCATGGGGCTGGGCAGAATGGGCCTTTGTCTGGGAGGAGGGCTGGGGTCACAAAGTCATGCGTCGGACCACAAACGTGCCATGGCCGCAGCCGGACAGGGAGATGGTGGGGAGGGGGAGAAGGGAGCCAACAGATGGAAGCACCAGATGAGTAGGATTTCAAACCAAGCAGAAACCTGCATTAATTGCACACACACACACACACAGGCACACAAGCAGAGAGGAAGAGAAAGATGACTGTGTAGGAACGGAGGAGGGCAGGGCATGAAGGCGTGAGGCTTCGAGCACACAGCCACCACGGAATCACAGAATGGTCTGAGTTGGAAGGGACCCATAACGACCACCTGGTCCAGCTCCCCTGCAATGAACAGGGACAGCTGCAGCTCAATGGGGTCGGTCTTGGCCAACCGATGACAAATGAGACATCCCCAAAGCTGAGGGGGGGGAGAGGGGGGGTACATCAGGGTTCCTCCTCGCCACCAAAGCCCCCAGTGCCCCGTGCCAGCCCAGCGAGCTCACTCTGTTAGTCACCAGAATTGAGGTTAGCTGCCCCCGGAGCTCTGCCCACACTGCAACCGCACCGCAGCAGCACTGCATGGCTCTGCCCCCTCCTTCCTGCCACCAACCCCAGCCCAGGGTCAGGTCCTGGGGACACACACAACACCCACAACCCTGCCTGACCCCCCTGGCCCTGGGGACGCCGACCCACACGGCGTGAGCCGTTGTGCAGAGGGCTGAGCCTGCTCCCAGTGCAGAGCTCACGAGCTCTCTCATCCCAAACTGCTGTCTCCCAAAACCCTGGGCGCTGGGACACGTCCCTGAATATGCAATCACTGTCATCCCATGCAGCTCCACGTGCCCTGAAACCCAGCTCCTGCTCCCACCTCCTGCAGCAGCCCCAGAACACCTCCCCTGCACCCCGAGCTGTCAGCAGCCCTCGGGGAACGCTGTCAGCAGCTCCTCCCTGCACCTCCTGCACCCCCCACACAGGGCTGGGTGCGGGATGCAGCCCTGCTCCTTGGGGTGCTGCCTAGCACCGTCATTTTCAGGGATGGAGAAAAAGAGACTTTCGGGTCCCTCCCGCTCTATTTTAACTTGCGAAGCCCCAGGGAAGCGGGGACCCCGTGTGCAGCCCGGGTTAGTAGCACGCTCACGCTGCACGGCCCTGGCCCCAGCCACGCTGTTAGTGTCACACCCCGAACGCTGCCGGTGGAGGTCTCCTCACATATCCCAGCGCAGCTTCCTCTGGTCACCAGGTGGGAGGGGCATTCGGGGAGACAAGACGGGAGACACCAGAGTTTTAAGGGAGAGGGGACAAACAGGACATGAAATAAAGGAAAAAGCACTGGCATTAGTCAAAGGGGGGAAAAAAAAGCCCCATTGGATCGGTGATTCTTGGAGCTGCCCAAGAATGGCTGTCACCATACAGACCCCAACGCCCTCTCCTGGGTCACCCAACCACGTCCCCTCCGCTCCCCAGAGCACCAGTTCAGCTCCGTGCTGAGCCCTGTCCGGGTGGCACCACAGGGATGCTGTCACACCTCGGTCCCATCCAGCAGTGCACTGCAGGGCGATGCCTCCAGGGCCATAGAGCCCTGCAATCCCAAAGCACGTGCAGGAGCTGAAGCCTGCACAACCTGCACCCAATGTGCACGCAGCGGTGCCCACCTCAGTGACACTGTAAAGCCAAGAGCAATGGGAACAGTGGGAGGAACACAGCCCTGAGCTGAGCACTGCCAGCAGCTGGGAAGACATCGAGGACCTCCGATGGACCAGATGTCCATGCAGGGGGAAGCACACCATAGAGGGACATGGGGCACGGGGACAGCAGGTCCTGCAGCCACCAGTGATGCTTCCTGTCCCCTCCCCACTGAGGCAGTGGAGCATTCACACAGGCAGCCATGAGCATGTCAAGAAGACGTCTCACTTTGGAAACTTACTCTTCCCCTCAGACCAAAAAAAATAAAAAATAAAAAAAAAAAGGAAGAAAGAAGAAGAAAAAGAAAGAGAAAAGAGAGAAAAGGGGCGGCCATTGCTCAGGAAGGCTTCAGGGAACATCCTCAGCTCTTTGTTGAGCATGCTATCAAACAGGAAGCAGACAAGAGACATCCAGCTACAAAGGAGCGATGCAGTCAAGGCATTTCAAACACGTACAGCGGCTGGCTTTCACAGCTGACATTTCAAACAAGGGCTATCAGACTGTGCCACGGGCTGATATTTAAAGACACAATTGGCAAAGGGTATGCCAAGCTGATCCAGACCTTGGGAGAGGAGGAGGGGATCGATTGGTGAGGGTAAGTCAGCTGAGAAGAGCAGTGGCTCCCCGAGCCAGGTTTGTTGCTAAAGGGACAGCAAATAGGCTGCAGGTACTGCTGGGCACAGGGAGAATCACCTGGCACGATGCAAGGGAGCGTGTGGGTAACCACAGCTCCAGCACGTGTGTGGTTAAATGTGGGGAGCTGGATGGGATGCATGTTGATAGCAACGACCCCAAGACCTGAGCTTCAGCCTGAGAGGATGCAGAAGAAAGTGGAGGTGCTTCTGGCTGCCAGTGGTGGTGGAGCCACCATGGGTCTGGGGCACCACTCTCTTTAACCTCCTCAGAATTCACTCATTGCATAGAATCACTGAATGGTTGAGTTGGAACGGACCTTGAAGCTCAGCTTCAACTGCTACCACGGACAGGGACAGCTCCCATAGACCCTGCTGCACGGGGCTGTCCACGGCCGTGGGCATCTCCGGCGATGGGGCACCCAGGGCACTGCCAGGGCCCCACCACCTCACCATGGAGCATCTGAGGTCAGGCAGGGGCACAGCAGCCTGCGTGAGGAGCAGGAGGGTACCCCGAGCTGGGGCCAGGTCTGAGAATCCAGCTTCTATTCAATGGCCTGGTGGTGTCCCCAAGAGACAGTGACACCAGAATGACAACGGTGACATTTCAAGGAAGCCATTCAGGATGGGGAGTTGCCTGGATGAGAAGCCCACTCCTTGCCAAGTGCATCGTGCTGGATCTGCATCCCGTGGGGCTGCAGAGGAGCAGATGGAAACCCATCACTCCAGGAGCAGCAATGGATTTTCACAGGATACTTTTTACAGACTTTCTGGCAAAGGCACACATGGGAACCAGGAGCCATACACAGAACTTAAACATTCCTGTGGCTGTGGTTACCAGCCTGGAGGTCAAAGTCACTTCCCACAGCTGGCTGTCACTGCACTGCCCACACTGACATCCTGCTCCACACATGGAGCAAAATCACCTGTACCGAGGGCCAGATTTGATTAAAGCAGACAATCTCTGGAGAGAAAAGAAATGTGATATAGATATGTTTATCTGGACACACATATCTATGCTACAGGGCAGCTTCCCACCTGAGCCTCCAGGCACACAGGGGGCTCACACAGGGCACTGTATGGAAACACCAGGCCCCACGGTGCTGAACAAGCAAGAAGAAGTAAAATAAAACATCCAGTCGCTCAGGCGGGGAAATAAATGGCTTGAGAAGAAGTAAGTAAAGCAGAGAGCCTTTTCCTGTTCATCTCTGGTATTTTGAAAGCTTTTGTGTGCCAAATATAAGTTTCTGGGTTACTTGCCTAAGCGTCTCCACATAACAATGAAGATCTAAATGGAAACCTGAGCGCAGTAATGCTCTGCCTCCTACACAAACCCTGTGAACCCAGCTGGCTGCCCCATGGAGGCACGTCCCACCAGGATCCAAACGCTGCAGGGGGAGAAAATGGCTGCACGCTTTGGAGCATCCAGCCAGGGTTGGAAGGTGGCTCTGGATGTTTGTCTTACAGAAGGGCAATGGGATCGGATGCTGGGACACAGAGCACTGCTGCAGAGCTGGTGTCACGGCCAAGACTTGGTGCCCATACACCACGGGTCACCCTCGCCTGCGGGGCAGGGTTAGGCCAAGCAGTGCCTGGCATTGGAAATGCCTCTGGCTGCACGGACAGGACAGAGTGAGGGGCTCTTACCTGACACTGAGTTCACGCTGCGGCAGCAACACAAAGACACAATGCAACCGGTATTAAGCATTGCCAACACCAGGGGCGTTTCAAGACAAAAGAAAAGGAAAAATAGGAATATGTTCCCGCATTCACATGTAGCTTTTTTTCCCCTTCTTCCCCTCCCCAAAGAAACGTTAAGCCCTGGCCAAGCCCTCGCTCTGGGCAGGAGCTGCTGTGTTTGCTGGCTGCAGACCTCCCAGGGCTCTGGGCTGTGTCCTGTGCCCTAGGAGCAGGGTTCAGACTCCTGCCGGAGTGTACTGCTGCAGACTGGGGTGGCCAGAAAGCCCTGGGGCTGCACGGAGCTCACCAGGGGCTCAGGAAGGTCTGCAGGAATTGAGCCCTTTACTTACAAGGGCATCAACGTCCCAGAGCATTGCCCTGAGCACTGTCACAGCTTCAACATCAAAGCCATGAATAGCATGGGAGCAGGCTGCGTGACTCAGGGTGTGACCCGTAACCATGTCCTCCGGTGGATGGGTCCCAGGCTCATGGCACTGGCCCAGAACCATACAAAAGATGACTGTCTGAGGCCATGCATGGGAAGGACATGGCTCAGGCTGCAAGTAAACAGTGGCAAGGCTTTGGGGTTTGACACCCAGCATCAAAGTGGAAAACAGAGTTCTGGACTGGGAAGGCTGCAGCAATGGCTGCAGGGGGCAAAGAGGAGAAGCCAGAGCCAGAGAGCAGAGGTGCTGGAGCCAGGCAGGATGCTTTGTCCTCACGTGGCTCGCTGCCCCCAGGGCACTGCAGTGTGTGGGGTGGGTTTGGTCCCAGCAGAGTACTGGGACACAGAGAAGCAAGGCACAGAGCAGTTCACGGAGCTGAAGCCAGGACGTACCTCCTCCAGCTGGCTGTGCACGTGCTGGACAATCAGGTCGATGGCCACCGTGTTTCCACTCCCTGGAGAGAACCAAAAAGCAGAAGAGAAATGGTGAAGCGTGGCCGCAGAGGTTTGCACTGCCCAGCTGCAGAATCCAGAACCTGCTCTTGTTAAACTCCATGCAGTTGGTGATGGCCCAGCTCTCCAGTTTGTCTACATCTCCCAGCAAGGCCTCTCCACCCCTAAGGGAGTCAACAGCTCCTCCTAATGCAGTGCTGTCCCTGGAGGTGTTCCAGAGCCGTGGGGACGTGGCACTGAGGGATGTGGTCAGTGGGAATGATGGTGGGGGTGGGGTTGGTCCTAGGGGTTGGTCTTAGGGATCTGAGAGCTCTTTTCCAACATGAACGATCCCATGGCTGTCAGCAAACTTGTTCAAAACACTTTCTAGTCCTAGCACTAAAGAGAACTGGACCTAAGACGGAGCCCTGCTGGAGCCCCACTCAGTACAACGAGCATGGGGCCGTACCTCGGGGCACGACGATGTCGGCCAGCCGCATGGTGGGCTGGATGTACTGGTCGAAGGCGGGCTTCACAAACTTGTTGTACTGTTTGATGACGCCCTCGATGTCGCGGCCGCGCTCGCTGATGTCCCTGCGCAGGCGGCGCACCAAGCGGATGTCCGAGTCCGTGTCCACAAAGATCTTCAGGTCGAGGAGCTGGAAGGAGAGCAGCATGAATAAGCACCAGCTGAAGTTCAGCATCTGCAGCCAACCCCAAAACCCGTCCCACTCCAGGACCTGCCTCCACCCACACGCAGCAGCAGCAGCAGCATTTGGGGGATGCCATTTCAGAGCAGGGGAGTGGGATCCCTGCTGCTTGCCCTTGGTGGAAGGATATGTGGAAAGAATGCTGCTTGCGGATGCACCCAGATATCCACTGGAGGTCATCGTTGCTCCAGGAAAGTGCAGCACAAACGCCCCCTTGGCAGGGAAGGGAACTTCCTAGACGGAGCTTGGCTATGCTTGTGCATAGCTATGAGCCTATAGGGCTTTCATGCAGCCAAGCATTTCCCAGGAATGCCTGAGGTGCTGGACGAGGTCAGCCTGGGAATATCAGGCCATGCAGAGCATGGGAGAAGCCAGCTTTGCTGCAAGCAGAGCCGGGCAGCGTGGAGGTGTGCTATTTCTGGTCGTGTTTATGCACCTTTGCTGCCAAGGACCAGGTCACCACGTGGCTCCATATTCCTGGGAAGGAATGGCTGAGACATGGCTCTCTGCTCCACGTCTGCCTGGACCTCTTCCCCTGCTGCACAGCCTCAGGAAGGGGCATGCAGGGTGGGCACGCAGACAGAGCTGCAGCAGTATAACCAGAGCACCCAGTGTACCCAGTGCCCCCACTGCAACCAGGACACCCAGCACACCCACTTTACCCTGCAAAGCCCGGGCTGCAGGATGGGGCTGCCTCACCTTCAGCAGTTCCTTGTCTGCGAATGCCATGATACCTTCAAAAATAATCACATTGGCACCATAGAGGGTTTTCTGCAGAGGCAAAATCGAAGTGGTTGGATAGAGAATGTGTGCAGAGAGACCACGCTCCAGAGAAGATGACAATAACACAATGCACGATCAGCTCCTTCTCTATTTCCCATGCTCTGGAGTCACTACTAGGAGCCAAAAAGCTCTCAGTGACACAAGCACATAGGTTTCCCCCTCGGTGCAGCCTGCTGCCCTTGCAATCTGCAGGCAGGCTGTACAGAGCTGGCAGCCCCCCACCTCATCCCACACCCCTCCATGTCCCCTCCATACCCATTCCTTCTTCCTGCTGTGGGTGGTGAAGTCGTAGATGGGGATCTTCACGCTCTTGCCTTGTTTCAGCTTCTTCAGGGTGGCGATGATGAGGTCAAAGTCAAAGGCATCGGGGTGGTCGAAGTTGAAGTCGTTGCTGGCTGCCTGCTCCTGCTGCTGCTTGGTCAGCACCTGGCCCAAAGAGGGCTCAGTGAGTGGCCATCCCCTCTGCAGCCCCGGATTGCCATCACCCCACTGCGGTGCCACGTCTCCTCCTGCCCCAATGCCACTGGGCCAGGGGAAAGCAGGAGGATGCTGCCTCGTCCCCACCACGTTTCCCCATCGGGCTCTGCAGCCTCACCTTGTAGAAGGAGTCCATGGAGAGCAGAACCACCCAAGGGACATCCAGAGCCTCGATGATCATGGTGGCCACCGTGGTCTTCCCAGAGGCACTGCCCCCTCCCAGACCTGCCAGAAAGAAGGGATGGGGCCACCGAGCCCTGACCTGCCTGCAGGTCATCTCTGCCACATCAACCACAGAACGGCTTGCCTTGCTTGACCTTAAACACCACCCAGCTCCAACCCCAGCGGCACTGGATTATCTTCTCCACCCATCACGACTCTGTGACTGCAATTCTGAGGCTGTGGGAGCACAGGGGAAGCAGGAACCCTCCCTGGCTCCCCCAGCAGCACCGACAGGACGCAGCCACCCGTGCCCACCTATGACAAAGGCCTCCTTGGACTGCGTCCCGTGCTCATTGTACCAGGGTGGCCGCCCTGCTGTGTAGATGGTCCTTTTGCTGGTGCGCAGCAGCGGGGGCTCTGACTTGCACTGGCTGGTGGTCCTCTTTCGGGGCGGCTTGGAGGAGCCCACTGCTGGGTACAGCCGGTCCAGAGACTCAGCACTGCTGTTGCTGGGGAGAGAGAGGGAGCAGTGGGTTCAATGAGCACAGCATCCCCACCTGCAGCTCTGCAACCGTACCCAAATCCCACACTATATAGGGCCGAGATCATTTCAGGAGCATCCCCTGAGCTTCCCAGCAGCAGGCAGTGGGGCAAGGACACCTGTCCTGGGGCTGCAGAGCTGCTAGTGCCTGTGCTGCTGCATGGGCTGGAGCTGCTGAATGCTCCCTCTTATCTGTGCTGGGAGGGAGGGGAGTAAATGGAGCCCAGAGCCGGCACTTGGCAGTGGGATGTGGTGGCTGTGAGGTGATAAGGGCAGGAGATAAGCTGTATGTGCATGGCCATGGCAGAGTGATCAACACCCAGAGCCAGAGCTGCTCGTCCTGCTTCTCCAGAGCCAGCATCTCAGAAATCAGCCTTTCTCCCCCAGAACACCCAGGGGACACAGAAGTGGGATGGGATAGGGACTGTATTTCTGCCAGGTCTGAGAGCTCCAGTACTGCTAGGTACAGCCCGGACGGGTCTTTGCTGCCTCTCAGCTCTGCTTTGCTCTTCAGAGGGCTTAAACTGCAGGGCTTTGCAGGTTTTTATTGGGTTTTAAGCTGTTTTGGTATGAAGATTAGTCCCCTTCCCTCCCACGGCCCCTTTTTAGAATAATGCGAGATCATGACCAAAATTTCAGACCGGCCATCTGTGCGTAAAGCTGCCCAGTGCTCCCAGTACAGAGTGCACCCCGTGCACCCACTGCAACCCAGCCCTCCCCAGCACCAGGAGCTCTCACCGCCAGCATCACCCCAGACCGCAGCCCTGCCAGCCCCCAGCTTGCCCCCATCCCATGAGCACCCCAAAGACCCCACGAGAGCTGTGGCAGTGCTGCTCACGCCGCCCCATCCCGCAGCGCCGCCGTCCACATGCAGCATGCTCCTGGATGCCTTAATCCCATCCCCAGAGCCTCTCTGCTTCACCTCATCTCACCAGTACCCCCACGGACCTCTGTGTAAATCCTGCACCCCGCCCCTCAAACCGACGCTGCCGTGATTCATCTCAGACAAACACTGCTGTGGGGCTGCCCCGACCGCTTCTTGCTCCCCTCTTCTCCTCTCCCCGTTTCCTCCGCTCCTTTCCCACCATTCAGGGCTGCACTGCTGGGCCCTATTTATAGCAGTGCCCGCGGTGCTGCTCCGTGCGGACCCTGCAGCGCTGCCCTCGTCCTTGTCCTGCACACGGGGCCCCTCGCTCGGAGCAGCATGAGAGCAGAACAAGGTAAACCCAAATGGGAACATCACCCGGGGTGGGGAACCCTCCTGTAGAGCCCTCCTGGGGTTTTGGGGCACCCCGACCTCCCCTGGGGTTGGGGATCCTCTGCTGCTCCCACTGCCCGTGCATCCCTTTCACTTTGCTGGGGGTAGCCTCGTTGGGTTGGTCCCTTGTGCTGTGACGCCCACTCCCCATCCCCTCTGCTTGGGAAGAACCGTTAACCCTAACCCCAAACCCACCCCATAAAGGGGAGCTCACCTGCCCGTGGGTGCCAGGGCCCGGCAGCCTGAGATGCGGACGCTGCCGTAGGTGGGGGGGCTGCTCATGGCTGGGGGGGCTCGGCTGGGATGAGCCATGC
>VXAB01011747.1:125-40125 GCA_013399175.1 Odontophorus gujanensis
AAAAAAAACCAGCAATCGTGTTTTCTTTTTATTTTTTAATTATTATTATTATTACTTTAAAACGTGTGACAGCGACTGCAGCAACACCCCGGCACATACTGTATGGATCTTTGATCTCCTGCATCGCATTAAGTAACAAAGAGCAGAGGACTTCAGAGATGTACGAGATGGGCTGTGTCTGATTGCAGCGCGGGGCTCTGTCCCAGCCCGGACTGGGGGTCGTACCACCAATTGCACCATCATTAGCGTTATTATTTTTGTTTTTAGGCAGGATGCTTCCAAGAGCGCCCAGTTCTTTGAATTAGATCATTACAGCCATTGTAACGTTCACTTCTGTGTAACAGCGTGGGACTTTTTAAGCACTGATGTCGCATCCTTCGCCTTTGGAACAAATCACTGAAACGGTTAAACCTACGGGATGTGGTGTGCAATTTCTCCCCTGCAAATGTTCCCACAACATATCTTTCGGAGGGTTATTACTGCTTATTTTATTAAGGCGAGGTGGGAGAGGACGGACGCACACAGCCACCATCGGTGTGGAGCCACCCGAGGTGGAGTGCCCGATTCCACGTCGCTCCTGTGCCCTCACTGAGCGTTTTGGTGCTCAGAAAACGAGCAAAGTTTTTATCTCCTGTCGACATCTGCCTGCGTATTTCCTACAAAACCACCTCCTCGGTTGTTCCGTGGGCTGCGATTAAAAAATAATAATAATAATAAATCACCTTTAAGCAGATCCCAGAAAGCTGTGCATTCCCACTTTGTCTGCTCCTCTGCTCTGAGTCTCTCCCCTTCTCTGCTCGGCTCTGTGCCTGCAGCACAGGGCTGGGGCTCAGCTCACCTTCCTCCTCTGTGTCCCTGCAGCCAAAAGCTACGGCGGGAAAGGATTGCATGAAGGTTTTTCCAAAGCATAGAAACAAACAAACAAACCAAAAAACCAACCCCAAAAAACCAGCACGGGAGATAGGTGAGAAAGCCCTGGTCCCTGCTCAGAAAATAAAGCCAGATGCCAACTGAGATATTACAGCAAAAATGATCCGTATATTTTAATTCAAAAGAGCAATGTTGAGCGCATTCCCTTAATACCCAGCACCGTGACAGTCAGTACATCTGACGTTTACAATGCAGATGTTTATGGTGTGAATAATAGATGGGAAGAAGGGTGCAAATGCAGTTGTTGCAGCGGCGTAGAAACACGCAAAGTTTGCTCCAGCCGCTGCGCGGGTGTAGAGGGGCCGTTATCATTTCAGTCCTGCAGCACTTCTACAGAGGCATGCAAAGTAATAAACAGCAGAGAATAAATGCTCTCCATCTGATGGTGGGGTGATGATGATGAAGAAGGCAGGCTGGTGGGGAGGGGGGTTTGGAGCAGCCTGCAGGGCGATGCCGTGCATTCCAGCTGCAGCCTTGTGCAGTGCCTCGTCGATGTTTTCAGGTCGTGCTGTAAGTCCGTTCATGCTCTTTAAGTACTTAAATAAGCACAATAAATGTAAATAATTTACTGCCTCGCAAACAGAAAATTGGGCAGAAAAGTGATTCTGAATAGCGACTTGGCTTGCCGTAGCCGGTGATTTGGTGCCCTGTAAAATGCATCTGACACTGCTGTTCATTAAGGCAGTGCTATTGAGCCTTCTTCACGTTCATTAGTGATTAATTCAGACAGATATTTAACTTAATAAGGTAAGCAAATAAACAACAACAAAAAAAACACTTTCTGTGCCTTAAGGTTTTTTGGACCTCTAATTGGTTTTTGTGCACTAATTATCAAGATTAACACCTTACACTTTTCTCACGCCTTACACTTGGGAGCTCCCAGAGGAAGCAGCACACAACCTTGGGGGAATCCTTTGAGTGCGGGGGTTAAGGGGCTGGCTATAAAAGCAAGATAAGTGGTGCAAAGGGAAAGACCCATTCCAGGTAAATTCAGGTGAGGGCCGGGTGAGGAAGGAGAAGTTTGTGTGGCTGTGTGAGCAGTGGCACTGCTTTCTGTGTACATGGGAAGGAAGGTTTCCAGGGGCAACTCTGCAGCCATGCCTGGTTGCTCCCCACGCCTTGCACTGATTGCCCTGCTCAGCCCCATGATGCAGCTCCCCCTCTTCACAGCTGTTAAAAGTTTCCTTAACGCCACTTCCCACCAAGTCCTCACACTTTGTGCCAGTGCCAAGCCCAGGGCTGTAGGCTGGGACCTGGCAGGGACATTACTGTGTGTTGTGCTGGGTCCCCCTCTCCCCATGGGCCTCGCAAGGAGTGGGGATGCAGGTTGGAGGGTGCTGGATGGAGGATGCTGCTGTGCTCCCAGCCCCGACCAACACCAAACATTGTCTTCTCCATCCCTCGACACCCCCTGAAACCCTGCACAATGCCCCACAAAGCAACCCAACCAGGGAACCTTTCAACACGGCCCCAAGTCAAAGCTCGCCTCCTCTCCATGCACGAGAGCCATTAAACCTCATTTGAGCCCAGGCGAAGTTACAAGTTGCTGCTAACGACAGTTTGTCTCAGCTCAATGCAATATCTACCACACAGCATCCCGAAATAGCCGCCCGCTGTGGGAGGGCTGGTTGCTGCTTCTCCTTCCCGAGGAGCCCGAAGATCTCAGCTTGAACCCGATGTCACTGCCGGTGGTTTTTGTTTCATTTGGGGATTTTTAAACTCCTTTTCCTTTAATTCTTTTCTTTCTTTAATGGGTGACTGGATAAATTCAGCGGTGGATTTTTGTGACACTAAAGCAGCAGATAAGTCTATGATGCACTCTAGCTATGTGGTTTAAAAATCCCTTACCATATGTTTTCTCACTGGAATGCCTCGTCTTGCAAAATTACAGGAACCGAAGCTTAAAAACACAATTAGGTAGTTTAAAATGAAATATTAAAGAAATACCACATATTTTCTGATACGTCTGCGACACTGCTCCTTGCTTTTCTCCAACCCCCCACCCCCCTTTCTTTTTGCTTTCTTTTGTATTGTTCTTTGAGTTGCTCAAGAAGCCCAACTGCATTCAATTGTTGTACTAATCATGCTCCACATTTTTCTGATTAGGTTATATAGGCTGTGGTTAAATTATAAATGAAAGAACGAACTACCCGAGTACTTGTCATAACAGCATCTTTTATGTTGTTACAGAAGATGGGGGGGAGAGAATCAAAAAAGGCTTTACATGATGAAGACTCTCCTTGCCTATTTTGCGCTCCTTATAGGATCTGTATAGACAAGTAATGCAATTTGCTGGGATGTTTTTCTCAGGTATTCTGAGAACTACAGCACAATATCTGTCCGCTGAGAAAAATGTGAGAAAACGGAATGCATAATGCATAAAGATGCATATCGTGGGGCAAGCGCGCACCAACACACCCCTCCAACTCCACTTCATTTCATTACCGCCTCATAGAGCCGCATGAGCTGGTTGTTCCTGATGCCATACATGAGAAAATAGCATTTCAGGATTCAAACTTCTGTCTGACATTGTTATGTGCTGCACCTCCGCATGCACGGCGCAAACAGAACCGAACCCCCCGCCTGATTTCTGCGTGTGCTTTCCTTTCCGTGTTGTTATTTGAAGTCAGTGGCTATAAAAGCGGTTTTACGGAGGGCTGGAATTGTAATAATTAACCTTCTTGGCTGCAGGCTCACCTTGTGTCTCTGTCTTCAGAATTTATTTCATTTTCCTGAATAAATCAGATGCGGAGCTGATGCATTTCAGCCCTTTGCGCCGGTAGAGCGTTATTTACCATACCAGCTACTGGGAGAGCGGTTTTAGGTGTTAAATATTATCCTCATCTTAAAGACACCCAGGCAGCGCGGTGTGGGGTGGGCTGGGTGTGGGGGCATGCCTGTGAGCGCTGCTTTTTGCACCCCTGCAACCTGCCTCGAGGGGTTCTGTTTTTTTGGGGGCTTTATTGGATGAACTGTCAATGCTTTCCGGGATAACAAATCTTGTTTTATAGCACTTGGTGGAGTTTGGTTAGGGGCTACCTCTGAGCAACATGAACTTGGCCTTGCTGTGTGCCTTGCACTAATACCTTCACTCCTGTAAGGAATCAGGGTACTTGAGAAACAGCCTGCAGCCATACAGCTGATTATTGCACCAAATTTGCATCTTTTCAACAGTAATGGGGACAGCTTTCACAAATGCTCCCAGGCTCTAAATAGATGTTAAGTGGCTGTTTCGTGTTGTTCCATCCCCTGGGCGCTCCCGTGCACCCCGTTGACACCCGTGGGGCACTGCTGCCAGGACCGGGCACCCTCTGCGTGCGTGGAGAGCCCCGGGTGCCCTTTTCTGGGGGTCTCCCAGGGGACACGAGTGCCCGGGGGGTGGACCCCGGGTGCAGGGGAGCTCGGTGTGCTTTCTGCCGTGGGAAATGAGATTAGAATGGGGATGGTGCACAGGGAGAGCAGCCAGAGGGAAGGTAGGGAGGGTGCGGCTGGTGCCCCGGGGTGGTGGGGGACCTGGAGGTACCTTTTTTCTTTTTAACGTTTAAGAGATGAAATGACTTAAAACATAGATTTGATCTTAAAAACTAAAAGGGAGCAAAGATGCTGTGCTATGCTCCCAGTGTTCCGATGAGGAGTGGCAGCAGGGCCCCTGTGTGGTGCAGCCCTCGGGCAGAGAGCACATGCAGTAGCCAGACCTCCTAAAATTTGGCCCTGAAGTCTCTTGAGTCTGCATGCTCAAGAGGGTAGAGGCACACAGCGTGGCTATGGAAGCCATGGGGCACTGGCCATGCCAAGGAGTAGGGTGGTAACGGGTTGGTGGAGGTGGGAGCCTTGTTTTACCCCACAACACATGCAGGCTTTCTCCTGAATAAACAATCCAAGCACAGCTTAGATTTTGCATCCAGGAAAGTGATTCAGTTGGAGATTCCTGCCGTTGTCCGTCTCTTCCCCCAGGTAACAGCAACAGGATGAGAGGTGATGGCCTCAAGCTGCAGCAGGGGAGTCAGGTTGGGTATTAAGAACCATTTCTTCTCCAGGGAGCAGCCAGAGGCTGGCACAGCTGCCCAGAGGTGGGAGTTATCCCTCCCTGGAGGTGTTCAGACCTGTGGGGATGTGCCACTGAGGGATGTGGGCACAGTGGGAGTAGCTGGGATTGGGCTTCGGGATCTGGGAGAGCTTTTCCATCCTTAATGATTCTACGCTTCACGTCCATTACTGCTACATCTTTGGAAATCAGGCCCTAGTTTTGCCTCTCTCTAACAGGTCAGCCCTCTCCTGACCCTTCAGCAGCCCTCCTGCACGCAGTGCTGGATCATCTGAGCAATGTCTGCAAGGAGCACTATGCTCCCTCCAGTTGTGCTGGGAGTTGATGCAAACAGGTCTCTCCCACTCACATCACCCACTGCCCTCCTGCAGCAGCACTGTGTTGTTTTGCATGGATTGAGATGAAGCCACAGCAGGGAATTGTTCATTCTGATGTGGCTCCTGCTCTGCATCCTGCCTGTTCCTGGCATGGGCTTACAGCCCCTCTACCTTTTCCCTGAATTTTCTAAGTCCAAGTCAGTGCCAGCCTGGTAAAATACAAAACCTTCCCAAAACTACAGGAAAACATCAATAGTGTTCTCCTTTAAAATCCACAGAAGAAAGCTTACGGATTAGACTAAAGCCCTATCCTTATTTTATCTGTTGTGTTTCAGCACAGAATTCTCCTCCAGAAGCATCTCCCACAGTTTGGAGGTTTTTCCTCCATCTAGGCACCTCGGGGTGATTTAAAAGGCAGAAGAAACTCTCAGAACCGTTGTATTTAGTTGAGCACTCATTATAAAATGGATTACGGGTACAGTAAACCATAAAGACTGTTTTAGAGCCATTAAGGTTCAGCTTGTCACTGCTGACATGGACGCACTCTTACACCATATATTCCTGACATGTCAGGAGGTGCTTAGGGATGCTTTCATACATGTTTTATTGAAATGACAGGCTATAGCTTCTTTGACTGCTGTATATATGCATGGCTGTATGCTAGAAATCCAAATGAAACCCCTCTTGAAAAAATAAAATCCTTACACATATGTAATGAATGCCATCTTAAGTGATAAAGTTGTCATCTATGTTTTATTTTTAATATTCTGGGTAATAGAATAATGGGATCATGTTTATCCCTGCAATGAAATGCAGCTGAGATCCATGAGTCTTGCAGCAAACTGAACTGCGCAGTTGGTAAAACACAAGTTCAAAATCAAAGCAATTTTTGGAAAAGAGCAGAAAAAAATTATTGAACTCTGAGATTTCCCTTCTGAAAATGCCTTTCCATCTGGGTGTAGATCAATTGTTCCTCCCAGGCTGAGCCTGTGACTTGCAAGGGCTTTTTGCCTTTCACATCCAACAACTTTGCATAAAATTATGGTGCCTTGAAAATAACATGTTTAAGTTGGACTGCCGAGAGAGCCATTGCTGCAGAGATCAGGGTCTCAAAGACCTTGCAGGTCTAAAATCCACATTTTTGGAAAGCAAGGTTTGGCCCTTGACCCCCTTTCTCTGAGCAGCCATTCCACAGAAGAGAATTAGGATCGTAGAATCATAGAATTACTCAGGTTGGGAAAGATCTTCAAGCTCATCGAGTCCAACCTCACCCTAATCATACTACCTGAACTCTAATGCCCACTGCTAAATCGTTCTCACTTTTGCTGAGCATGAAATGGGTGAATTCCACAGTTCAGTCAGATGGCTGAGATGAAGATACAGTTCTTTAAACATTACCCTGAGATTGGCTTTGAATATCACAGAACAGCCTGTGCACCATGGTAATTGGTGGGGGCAGAGCCCAGCAAACCACTGGCAAACACAGAAGGAAGGGGAAGGTGTGAAGCTATGGGCTGACCATCAGCCAGCTGAAATGATTGCCATTGGCAGATTGCAATTATTGGGAGAGATTTGACAGATTTTCTTGTGAATATTAATCTGCAGTCCAACAATTGCTTGTTTTTGTGTGCGCTTTGGATCTCACCGAGTGAAGTTGCAAGAGGAGGATTTAACATAGCTCACATGAAATACAAAAATACATAGCAAGGTACGTAACAGAAAATATGCAGAGCACCACGTGTAAACTTTCCTGGTGTGGAATGTTTTAGCTGACTCCTAGCAATCAGCTCCTGCTGGGATCGGAGGGGACACCAAAGGCTGCATTGATGGGTCACTTATTTTTCAGATTTGCAATGGTGTAGAGCAGATGACGTTGTAGGCTTAGAGAATTCCTGGCTGCTGATAGCACAAATTGATTTCAGCACAGAACATTGAGTTTTAGAGGCCCTCAACCACACTTCTATTGGGAGGATTCTGAAGCCTTGTTTTTAAACACCTCTGATGCTGAGTTCATGTGGTGTTGTCTCTACTTAGTTGGGATGGGTCAGCCCGAAGAATGGGAGGCTCAGGGAGACCTCATGGCTCTCTACAGCCCCCTGACATGAGGTGGTGGTGAGGTGGGGGTTGAGAGGTGATGGCCTCACATTGCACCAGGGGGGGATCAAGTTGGGTGCTAGGAAATATTTCTTCTCAGAAAAGGTGGACAGGAACTGGCATAGGCTGCCCGGGGAGTGAGGGGGTCAGCATCTCTGGAGGCATTCCAGACCCACAGGGATGCGGCACTTAGGGACATGGGCACTGGGCATGATGGGGTGGGCTGGGGGGATGTCCAACCTTAATGATTCTATGATGCTCCTCTTTGGAAGGTAAAAATGTGGAGGATGGGTTTTCCTTGGTAATAAATGGTACGTGGTTACAGGGCGCAGAGCTGCTCAGGAGGAGCAAGTGGGAACACCTGGCTACGTTGGGCCCAGGCTGGTGTTCACTTTAGGAATTCCTTCATGGTAATGAAATAGGTTACCTTTTAAAATCTGCCTTCACCACATGGAAAGGCCACGGTGTTTGTGATGAGCTCTAAATGAACAGAGAGGAAATGTTTGTGTTCAGCGCTTTTATTTGTTTTCTTCTTTTTTTTTTGGCAAAATTCCTTGAATAAATTAATAGATGATTTCGTTAGGTGCTGGTAGCTATGTACCAGGAAACCCAGAAGATAATTTGAGTCAATAGTGGATAAGGTAACTGTACGGAGCTCTGTATCCGTGTGCGTGCAGATGTTCTGTTTGAACTTGAAACACAATTACTTATCCAATGTCTCCATCAGGGTTCAGCCTGCAACAGAGCCACTGCTAGCAGGGAAACTGCCACAACCACACTCCAAACCGCCTGCTCTGTTTTGACTTGTACTTTTGACTTTTTCTTTCTCTGGTAACCCCATTATTTTTGTCCCTACTCAGAGTTCTGACCTGTGCTACATGGAAAGTTTAGGGATGAAGTCATTTCTGGTTTGAGTTACTGGAGAGACTTTAATTCATCCAGCTGTGCCTGCTCAACAACAATTCCAGCATTCAGCATTGACAACAGCCCGGCAGCAGGAGAAATCAAACAGAAAAGGCAGTCAGTGTTGAAAGGAACACTTAAAAACTGCTCTCATTTGTAGAATTTAACATCATCAAAACACTAAATGTAAATAGGACCAGAAAGAAAATGCTAAATTCATCAGTCAAGATATTTCACACAAAAAAAAGAAAATAGCAACCTTTTTTTTCCTTCCTTGCTGCCAGAACATTAATGAAAATCCCCAAGGAGCTATCATTTAACATAAAGGTGCATCTTAAGGAAAAAGAAATTGCTGTACGCGTTGCTCAAAAGGACCCTGCTCTCTGAGCCACGTGACACGCTTCCCTTGGTGGATGTGTTTGTAAACTGATGTTTTATGAGGAGGAGGGGGAAAAGTCTGCACTTCTTGGTGGCAAGCACGAGCCCAGCACAGCTCCACAGCCAGCAGCTCCGTGCCAGTTAGAGTGCACAGAGAAACCAAGCAGAAGCTTCCAGGGTTTCTGAGAGCAGCTATTCCCTTCAAACCAACACTTTAAAGTGAGGAATAATCAATACATGCTCAGCTGCACAGTACCAAATTGCCATTGCGAAAGAAAATAAGCAATTAAAAGAGCTTTTGAGGAAAATGGAGACAAAAATGTAGGTCTGTGAGCTGGCATTCAGGAGTGTAAAAATATAACATGCGAGAGAGATGGATGCAGAATTTTTCATCCTGTTCCCTTGTGCTGAGTTGTGCTGCAAGGGTGGTTTGGGGGAAGAGGTGCAGTGGTGCCAGTCTGGAGCGGGCACTGCTGGGAGGTTAAGGAGCTCAGGTTGTGCTGGCGTGGGACTCTGCTGCAGCAGGGACACGGCTGAAGGGTGTCCTCAAAGCTGTTTGAGTGTGGGGCTGGCTCTGTGTGGAAGCCCACTGCACTGGGATAAGCCACCTGGTAGGGAAAGCTAGAGCTAAAATCAGAAAAAGTGCTTGAAATTCAGCTAGCAGCAAGAGCAAGGGGAAATGGAGGTGGACACCCCTTGACTTGGTGATGTTTTGGTGTGCCCTCTGTAAGTCCTGTGCTGGTGGTGGCATTGCATTTTAGCTAGCTTAGGGATGCATCTGTTGCCACTGTGCTGTGCAGCTTGCGTTCGTGTGGCACACTCAGCATGGGGACGCCCTCAAACACGTTCAGTAGACACACACTATTAAATATCGCTGGTTTCACTTTGGATTTGGCATAAATAAAATCCCATTTGCTTAACTGCCTTTTAAGTAAAAGGAGAAAATTCTGGTAGTCGGACAGGCAAGAAAAATAGTGACTGAGCATGCAAATCACTTCTGTTCCTTTAAACAATACATACTCTACTGCCTGCATTTCCCCAAAGATCCCACTGCAGCTACACATGGTTGAAGTCTGTTTTACCCTTATATAAGGCAATGTGACAAATGATTTAGGGGGAAGCAATCTCTAATCAGCATAACTTCATACTACGCAGCGCAGAATTATTGTCAATTTAATTCCGCCTCCTCGACGCAAAAAACTCTGAAGTGTTTCTTCCAGTTGAAGTTTTGTAGCTGAATAATAAATAAAAGAGGGTGCCGTGCGAGTGCTGCATAATGTAATTGTACCCTCTTTGTTCTTGTCAATCAGCTTTAACACAAGTTAAGTAGTCGTGGATGTCATGATCACATCCATGGCAGACAGCTCGCGGTTTCGGTACGGAGCTGCTCTGTGAGAAAGTTCCTTTAATAAAGCGAGTGAGGGGAAGGTTTCAGGTGCTTTATAAAACTTTGACTTCTCTCCTACTACAAGGCAGGAAAGCACAATAATGCATGCATGAATTGCCAATAAATCAAAGGGCTGCTTTTTTTTTAATTCCTATTTTGACATGTACATACATCGCATTTTTAAGAGATAGCTCCGAGGTAGCTTCTCAGTCCTTGATCAGATCATGAATTTAATTAATTCAGTGTAGACATGTCATAGATTTAAACCCTTTAGAATTACATTTTTAATACAGATCTAACATTTAATGTCCTTTTTCATTTTTTTCTTGCGAAGTAAAAAAAATCCTTTAATACTCCAGTAGCAATTTTTTCCTCTTATTATAAGACTGTGGCTCCCTCCTAATTACGTGTCTGCAAATTATTTACTGTAGATTTAAATTAAGGAAGGAGACAAGTAATCCAGTGTAAAAAACACCGTTCCAACTTCAAGAAGAAATGAGTGTATGTGTTTAATTTCTCTTTAGGCATACAGCTGTACAGTCACTGTATAATGGAAGGTTTGAGACAAAATGGTCCCCCACCACCTTACCTCCGTGTAATGCAATTTAGCTTCATTAAATTACTGGAGGGCCAGTTACTTAAGCAGAATATTGATTTTCAGTCTGGGCCATGTTTAACATAATTCTACGTAGGCAACAGCTAATTCTGCATTTGAATCTCGCACCCTAATGGAATTACCCGATGCGGTTGACCATGGGCGAGCGGGGCTGGGGCTCCGTGCCCAGCCAGCCCTGCCTTTAACCCTTTCCTCCTGCACTGCCAACTTCTGCTTCCTGCTGCTGAGCTTTCCATCTGGGGACGTGTAGCCCCGAGCTAGGTTTTGGCTCTGTAAAGTGTCTGTGGGGCTGCTATATTTTCCTTCAGCAGCTGATATCTTGGTCTGTTCAGCAACAGAGCTGTGCAGAGATAATGTGAAATAAGGGATTTCCTTCACTTCCTAACCCCAAATATTGTGTTCTATACCTAACAGTTAAAGGATGGATTTCACTTTAATTAAAACATAATAAAATGAATCAACTATTCAGCAGGGAAGTATGTTCTTTACATTGCTGGCTTGAAAGCTAGTCATTATTTTTATTTATTATTCTCTTTAATGATGAGATACAGTTTACAAGCCATTGAATAATAATAATTTAAAATGGTTCCTTGTGAGTTATAGTTTATCAGTGTCTTAGAATTTAAATAGTATGTGGGGAGGAATCTTTGTTATCGTCCACATTAATGGTGGGCGTTGTGGAGAGGTCAGGATGCTTCCTCGAGATTTCAGAATGGGCAGAATGGGCAAAATGGGATCTTGCAGACTTGAACTTCCAAAACCTCTTGCTTGCTGGATTCCCCAAATAAACAAATATGCCAACGTGCTGAAAATGCCAGCTGGCCCATTTCTAGATTTTAGCAACCAAACTGTCCCCTCAGATCCTTCCATGGGCACTGATCCCTGTTCCTGAGCATTTAGGAACTTTTCCGTGGAGCTGGGCATGTAAGACCATGTTTTTCAACACTACTGCTACATGGCAGAGAATTGCTTGAGGGCAGCTTAAAATGTTAGCAAGGAAGAGCCTCTGCTTTAAATGAACTTATCGTGGCCTCTTTTTGGTATGCAGCTCGTGCTTCTCTCAGCTTCCAGAGAATAAATTGATTTAAAAATTTCTTGCTATGGTATTGATGCTGCAAGGTGTTGTCTTCATGCTTAACCTGTACATGTGTCCATCCCATCGACTTTGGTGGGCTCTGTTGGTATTCCCAGTGATTCAGCTCATGCCCTGCATTCATCTGTGTCTGCCAGAACAACCCTAAGATGGAACATGGGAAGAGCATTGCATGTACGTGCTGGGGGTTTGGCTCTATCTTAGATTTAGATGGAGATGATTGATGAGCAGACTCGGGGAGGAGGATGGGAGGAATGAGAAGACAATCCTGGTTGTGTCGTCACAGCCTTGTTTGAACTCTCTTTTGGGTTGTTAGAGTTCAGCTGCTGGGCCAAGCTGATCAGAACCAGTCACTAGGGGCCTGCTGTGTACCACCAGGACTGAGTTTGCTGTGGCTGTGGTTGGCAGCATGTTTAGGAGCAGGTGTTTCAGTGGGTGCCTTTAAATGGGTGAAGTCAACCAGCTTAATGTCTTGTTGAAGAGGAGCTCTAAAATGGTCTGGAAAGCTCTGGAAGGGGAACCAGCATCATTGGGCATCACTGAGGATGCTGCTCTGCTGGGGATGGCAAGGAAGAGCACCTAAATGGGATCTGGGCATGCAGAGCACCTGGAGGAGGGTGTCCCGTGGTCAAGCATTCCCTGCTTTGCTGCGATTCCCCTCCTGCTGCAGGTTGGGGTTTTGGAGGAGGACCGAGGTTGTGCAGAGCTGCCGTCACCAGAATGCAAACCTCATCTGGTCAGGATGGTACCACTCATGTTAATTCTTCATGACTCTGCTTCTCACATGCTCTTTCCTCATAAATATAGTAGCATAGCTGGCTGTTGTTTGAACTGCATGGGTGTTTTGGTCTGGGGGAAAATATGCAATATGCAAAACCGATTTGTCATTGGGAGTCAATAAGTGGCATCAGGTGCATCACTTAGCATCTTGTCACAGGTCTGGCACAGCACCTGATTGATAACTCTAGGCCTTCTCGTGACATTGAACATAATTTGTTCCCTATCACATATGCACATATGGCCCGTGGTCCTACTACTGACTGTATGCCCAAAATCAGTGCATTTCATGGTGTGGTGAAGGAGATTGCTCCCTTCCCTGCTTCTTCCCTGTGCTGTCATACTTCTGATCCCAAAATGGTGGTGTAGCGGATGGATCTGTCTGTTTGGATTAGGTATGATGAAAGAGAGAGGGGTAGGAGATACCTGGGGAGCTCTGTGTTTGCAGAATGGCAGTGAACACAGCTATATGAAATTCTTCCTCTCTCCAGATCCAAACTCATTTTCTACCACATTCTCTCTCATTGATCCAGTGACAAGAAGCTCCACAGCTGCACTGACTCCTGAGGAGATACTCACAGAAGGAGGTGTTAGCCACTATATGCAAGGTAGCAGAATCTGGCCATATATAATTAATACAAATATGTGCATAATTTAAAGCTGCCCCAGGAAAGCCTTAAATTACATGATAACCATGCAGACACTGGCCTAGGAAGGAAAACATGGGGAGTCTCTATTAGTGAAATTAATTATATGTAAGATTGTCTTCAATAACCATGTGGGAATGATTAAGTAATCACTCAAATAAAAGATTTAATAACAAATTCCCTATCAATTATACAAGAACACCCAGTAAAAATTAAGTAAAAATGATTTTCAGCGCATTAATATTAACATTAACAGTACTGAAAATATTATAACATAATTAAGTGTAATTTCTTGTAGCAAAACATACTCATAATAGCAAAATAAACAAGCCCCTGAATAGCATTTCCTGAGGAAACTCAGCAGCTCGAAATGTGCTACAGCATTTGGGGTCTCTGGGGGGGGGGCAGCTCAGGTGGACACCCAGCAAGTGAGGGAACGGGGCTGTGCCTGGCAGCAGGCACCTCCACCTGGGGGCATGGGGAGAAAAAGGGGAAGAAAATCAGTGGGATAGGTCTGCTAAACACACTGGGGGCCTGGAAGTGCTCAGGTCACAGCCACAGCTATGTTGAACACCAGTTCAATACTTCTGATCTCACCATTTCTTGGGAGGATTTTTTGGGGTCTGCATTCACCTCCTAAGCGTTTATTCCTGCTATTATTGGGCTGATAAATTCGGCTCTATCTGTCCTATCCCCCACTGTGGCACTGGGGATTGGAGCTATCTCATTTATTGCAGCCTTCTAAGAGTTAGATACTAACTCTAAGATTAAGTCTAAGATTTCCATAGATGGAGAGAATTTAGCCACCATGATGATATTTTAGCTCTTCCATGATGATGTTAATTGTCTTGCGGAGGTATCTACTCCTCTTTATGTTTTAGATGACTAACTTTGGCTAGAAATCTAAATTTTTGCTTGGCTGAAGGTCAAGGTGAAAATACGCATCTGGTAGAGTAGTCCAGAGCTCACTGAAGTCAATGAGAGTATTTCTATTAACTTTAGTGGGTTTTAAACACAGTCATGCTGCAATTTCCTAAAGGTAAAATGCTCTGGGTGCACTGTAGGAATAGCTGTTGTGGGCTGCATTAGGAATTCACCTGATCCAACGTCTGTCTCATTGGATGAAAGTTGGTGCATAAGGAGGGATATAGGAGTGGGGGGATATGCAGTGAGACCTTCCTTGTCTGTTTTACCATCTCCAGCAATCTGCATCTCGAGGATCTCCAGAGCCAGAGGTTGCATTTAACACCCTGTGAATGACCATCTACTGTGCAGCGTGTCCAAATGCAACAAAAACAGACATAGAGATGCCAGAGTTTTGTGCCCAGCCTAAACTGGATCTTGTTATTTATTCAGTTATTTCTGGGTGGAATATTAAATAGTTGGGTTTGATATAAGGACTCTTATACAGCATAGACAACTTTTTCTAACACTTTTTACAGGAAGATCCCCTTGAACTGATTAATAGGTGCTGAAAGAGATTTTATTCTCAGATAACTGTAGACTCCTTAGAAATGTTTCAGGTTGAGAGACTTAACCTTACCAATGAGAAAAGAAATTGTTTGTTAAAAGTGTGTTTTGTTGAGATAAAGAAAGAAAACAATCAAATGAATGCTTCTTGGTACATCTGAGCAGTCTTACAACAAATCTGTAATAGGACTTTTTTTTCCATAATACAATGTTTTTCATTAGATGAAGGGTCCAACTCTGTGAAATAAGGAAGAGTAATGAATGTGTTTCTCTGTGCTTACCAGACTCTTTATTCCTGTACCATGATCTGGATAGAGTATTCATCCATTTATTTTCTCAAAACAAGAAGGAAACTCTTTGCACTCCTCTTACAGTGGTTGATAAATGGAAAGGAATTGACACGTACTTGGATTAGGAAAATTTTATTTACATGCAATTTTTTGCAGGCAGCAACTCAAGGGATAATTGCACTTCTGAGTAATAGCTAATTGGTAAATATTCTTGAGTTATGCACGTGTTCTACCAAGTTGCTTTGAGGTCTTGAATCTAGAGAGTGCTGTTATATTTTCAGCAAGGTTATATAGCTAAAATAATGTGGGGCTTCTTTGTCTTTTTATCAAAATTTGAGAAATAACCTGCCAAACCAATCGTTCTCTCCCAGGACTCTTGCTGAAGGCCTGGATGTTAATTGCATTTAACCTAGAAAAGCAGAGCTTTTTTTTTTTTTTTCTTTTCTTTGTACAATAACTAATATGTAAACTACCGATGTACTTCGAAATTACTTTCACTTAAATTCTATTATTGAAGCTCCACAGTGGAATATATCTGGGGTTCATTTCATTAAAAAAGACTAATTATGCTGAAAGTGTGCAACGTACCTGACAGTCTTCTGGTATGACTGAGAAATGAGTATCCAAGGGATGCAGCACAGAATGGCAGAATCATAGAACCACTAAGGTCGGACAAAGACCACTAAGATCCTCTACGCACCTCCACTGTGCCCACTGCCCACGTTCCTCAGTGCCACATCTCTGTGGATCTGGAACACCTCCAGGTGACACCACCACCCTCTGGGCAGCCTTTGCCAACACCTCACCACTTTTTTGGAGAGGAAATTTCTCCTCAAATCCAATCTGAACCTCCTTTGGCACAGCTTGAGGCCATCACCTCTCATCCTATCGTGATCACTTGCCCCAACAGCTGAGAACATCTTGTGTGCGGACACAGTTGAGGGCAGAAATGAAATTCTGACTGGTGAAAGAACACTTTTTTTTTTTGCCCATAATGGAAGGAATTTGCATGGATTGGCTGACAGCTAAGCCAGTGGAAATATTGGGCTCAGCATTCCTATTGATAAATAAACAGGCAAGCAAAAGGTAATGCTGCAACAGCAGAACAAAGCATGGCTCACACTTCCACCATGTGACATGCTAATATTCCTTGCACTTATTTATACAGACACCCATGTATTTTGTGATGGAGACTCACAACGAGAGCAGACCTCATGTAACAAAAATACAGTCTGGCAAGCCATTATCATGATGTCGTGCAGGTTACATGAAAACATTCGATGTTACTGTGACATCCCTGATGGCTTCCAGGATTTTAGCAGATCTTGCTGGCTACTCTGATGTTCTGCTAATGTCTTTGATGGAGCCCTGCTATGGCATGGCTAAATGTTTGCTCAGTGATGCCCGACCATTACTAACTGCTGGCAATGGGGCTGCCATAGCAGTGAAGTTTTTTCACTTGGACATTTCTTTCTGGGGGTAGGGAAACCTATGCAAAAATGCATCCAGGGGAATGGGAAATGTTCTATGTATAAATACATTTAATTTTTTTCTGCAAAAGAATGAAGAATTGTGCTTCTGAAACCAGTGCTGTCACTCTGCTGGAGACTGGGATGCCCTGGCTGCCCCTTGCCTGGGACTTTCCCTGAGGCAGTGGGGCTCACAGTATGGCATCCCTTTCCTCTCTGGGATGGTTGGCAGTGGGACTGGATGTTCCCATGGGGCTCACTGGAAACCAGACTGGGAAAGAGGAAGAGCAGGGCAGAGGGTGGCAGAATTGGAAAGTTGAGGGCCGGAGGTATGAGGGTTTGAAGACTGCATCCTTCTGCACCCTCAGACTGCCAGAAGTCACCACTACAGTGACAGCAAAACTCAGCTCTTCTGCTTCATACCTCTGTACATGCATTAATTTGACATAAGAGCAATTTCACTTTTTAATTTAATTTTATTTTTTTGTTGTTGTTGAAGAATAAATGCTTAGCACAATAAGCTTGCCTCTGAGCACACAGTCTGTCAACTCCCTGAATTAGGTCCATTAAAACACTGCAAAAACATTGAGTTCATAACATGATGGTTTGTATTTCATTAGTAAGGTGTTCCTGCCAAAAATGTGAGACCTTTATAACTTGTTGGCACTGAAAGAACAACTGACCTTGTGCTGTACTGCAATAACTTCTCATTCTATAATCCATCTTCTCTAAACGGTTTTGTTTTGCCCTGGTATATGAAGTCAGGGAGTTTTGGGGAGGAGCTTTGCTTCTGACTCTTGCAAGAGCTGCAGCCCCATAGCCACTTGGTGATGCATGGAGGTGGAAATGGGACACAAACTAGAGAAACTCAGTCTGGAGTGATGGAGTCTGGGGAGAAATGCAACACCTGCATGGACAATTTGTAATGCACAGAGGGGTTTGGCACTGTGATAGGAGTTGGGGAGAGGTGCAGGAAAGAGAGGCAAGGCATCCCTCATGCAGGAGGAAGAGGACCTGGTAAAGGTGAGATTTGTGTTCACACCTCCTAATGTTTCTGTGAAAATAATATAGGCTAAACTCTACTCGTAGTACTGGGTGTATTTACTTTAAACAGATGTATAGGGCAGGGAGATTCTTCTGCTCTGTATAAGAACAGGGTATAGACAAATCCATGTCCTGCATATTACAGAAATGAGAATAATAGCAACAGCAATAATTATTTGCTAGTGTGAAGATAGAAGAATATGGGATTTACAACTCTTTGAGCCTCCATCTCCTTTCTGAAGGAGGTAAAGCAGCGATTCCTATTGAAGTACCTAAGCAAAACTAGTCGTCCTGACAAGAAAAGAAACAGAAAATATTTTGCTGAGGGATCTACTTTGTAAGAGATTTGCCTGGTGAGCAGCTCTGTGGGATGCAGTACTCATCCGAGGGCCATCAGCAGCCTGAAGGATGCCTCAGTATGTGCTGCACACGCTCAGCATTATCTAAATAATCTGAATGTCCTGATCCATTGATTTGTGCATTATGCTCATGAAGACATTACATTTGAACTTGATATGAAATAAAAAGCTTTGGCCAGTCAATACCCTTCAAGAAAGCCCTTCAAAGAATTTATAAAGGGGTCACTGACCTATACACTGAGATGGGGCCTCAGTTGTCCTGGGAGAGACCTCTCAGCACTTGGTCTGTGAACCTGCCCTCTGCCTCTCTCCCAGAGCACCGCTCAAAGCAATAACTTATTACAAGTCAGTGTTTCCAATCCTGCATGCAAGGAAAAACATCAAAACAATGCAGCGGAAAATAATCCCCTTTAGAGAAGAGATTATGTTTTATTGTTTCTTTTACCAGGTGTACAGTACTTGATATTTAAGGTGATTGCTCCAAACATAACACTGCTTTGTGCGCTTCCGAAGTGAGGAGCCCACTCTGGCTCCACATCTCTCAGGGATTTATTTTCCTTCAAAAATGAAAGTGGGATTGAAATATCCATAACTCAACTGGAGACAATGACACACAGTTCACTTGATCTTTGCAAACCATTCCCTCGGTTGCCTTTGTCCCATGCAGGTTTTGGGGTATTACTTCTGCCTGTGAGCTCCTCCTTTGTAGGTGCCACCCCAGACTTGGTTAGAAACACTTCTGATCCTACCAAAGGCAACTCAGAAGCCCCAGGTTTTAAAATTCAAAAGTCAGACCTTTTTCTCCAAACAAGTTTCATTTGTGGCATGGTGCTGGATCAAATTGCCTGAAAGCTTGATCCAGCTTTGGGTTTCACAACAGCATCATCCGAGGGACATGAGGCTGCTGTGCTCTTTCCTTCAGCCATGTGTGGTCCTGTTCTGTGCACCAACGTGCACAGCCAAAATTCGGGGCACTGCTGAGACAAAGGAGTGGGTTTGCAATCAGAATTCCCTTCATGAAGGCGGTGATTTATGAACATTTCTGAAAGCAGAAGTACTCGGTGCCATTATTTTAAAGGCCTGACTTCTTGGAGTTATTTATAAATAGCAATGCAGCAGAAACAGTTTCTAACTTCTGGCAGAAAGACACTACTCATCACAGAATTCGGGAGGAAAATCACTGCTCTGTCGGAAGCAGAAGCAGAAGGATGGAATGCTGCTGCAGCATCTCATCTCGACAAAACAAGTGGAGTTCTCCCCTTCCCAAATCAAACTGCAAAATATAAAATAAGGAGACACAAACATTCAATTTTCCCCAAATCATTTTTTTTTTCTTTTCCTGGTCAAACCGTGCAAAAATAAATAAATAAATAAATAAAACAACCCTAAAACTCACAATGGAGCAACTTCCATTTTAGATCAGTTTCTCCTCCTCTCTCATGGTCTATTTATTTTTATTGGTTTGTTTCTCATTAAATCCTTCAATTACTCTGCAGTGTAAAATGGTGAAATTATTGGCATGTGCCACTTTCATCATGTATTTGAGTTTGCTTATTACACTTGCAGAAAATGCTTGAATGGTATTAGGCTCTGCTGTGGATTGAGACAGAGTTAATAAATATTATTTGGTGTTTTTTTCCCTGAGAAGCACTGCTTTTCTTGATTGTTTTTTACAGTTGGATTGGGAATATTGATTTATTCACTACTGTTACAATAATTGTATACAACGAACAAAAAATGCAGAGGTAACATTTCATCAGCTCAAACAGATTAATTAGTTGTAGTAGATTAGGCACAGTGTTACACAGAAAGATTTGCATTTAGAGGAAAGAAAAGTTGTTGGTTGTTTTTTTGTTTTTTTTTATCTTAAAAAAGGCAAGAGAATTTAATAGAGATGTGATACACTGAGCTGCTTGGCTTATTATTCAATCAGTGTTTCCAAACGAGTATTAAAGGGCAACTTTAAATATTAACTCTCCTTTCCAAAAGAAAAATATGGTGTAATTGTTGAACGCATGGTATGGGGAAATCCCTCCCTACAGTACTTGAACAAGGGAAGTGAACCCGGTTTTGCATCCTAAATTAAAGATTGTGCCAAAATGTTGAGGCAGTGTGCTGCAAAGCCATGCAGACCAAACAGCTGAATTTGCCATCATTTGTTCTGGCAGCATGGGAGCAAAGTCTCTGTTTATTTTCTTCTCTTTGTGCACAGAATGAAGAAGCTCTGAAGAGGTAAATACCACCATCTTTTGTGCGAGGTTAGCTTGGCCGTGGTACTGAAAATTATTCATTAAAGGTTATGAGGCATTAACAAGAGTTTTAAAGTGTCCTGGTTGTTCTCTATTCGACCCCTTCCTGCGGGGAATTGAAATTTCCTGGTGCTCTGGGCCACTGATACCACGAGGGTAATTAAGCGATTTCCCCCAAGGTTTCAAGTCTTAACATCTTTCGGTTTTAAAATCAAGAAGAAAAACATTTTTTTTTATCATTCTCACATTGTACAGAAATCTATAGCGAGCTACGTGACGGGCCTTGCCTGACATGCTGATTTTCTTTTTAAACCATCTGTTAAATCATCCTGGCTTGCAACATATTAGACATTATAAATGCCCCTAATTTTTCAAAGCGGTGCACAAGGATTCAGCTGCTTGACTTCCAGTTTATACCACGCCATCCCACCCCAACCATTGAGAGACATTAAACATACAGAGACTGTTTCACAGCTCGCCTAATGCTGATTTTTCGTCAGCCTGGCAATGCAGAGCAACTTTCAATCTGGCTTAAAGGGCCACTGGAGGCATCCACCACCGTCACAGCATCCCTGAGCAGCACCACATTGCCCTGGTCCCCCTGCCCCCTCCAAGCAGCACTGGTGCCCACAAAGCCCCCAGCTCCTTGTCCCTGTGACCAGTATTCTCGCCATCCCGGTGTGACACTTGTCTCTGGGGAGCAGGGCAGTGAGTGCCAGCTCTTGCCTTTTGGGAGCACCCCAGGGTATGTTTGTCCCACTCCAGGAGGAGAACCAAAATCTGTGAAATTGTACTTGCAGACGGTGCCTGGTGGGGGGCCCAATGTGGCCCCCGGGACCGATGCTGGGGTTGGTGAGAGCTGTCCTGTGGGGCTGAGCATCCCTGGTGCAGGGAGGGTGCTCGAGCACCGTGCATCCCATGCCAACAGGGCAGGAACACTTCCTGCTTCATTACGTTTCTCTTCCAGGTCCTGGAGGATCACAAATTAAAGGCCTTGTCAATACTGGGAGACGTTAAAAAAAAAAAAAAAAAAGGAAAAGAAGGTCGAGGAAGGTGAGGCTTCAAACATAAAAACGCACTGGCAGTGTTCCTCTTCATCCGTGCTGTGGCAAGTGCAGATTTCAGAGTGGAAATCTCCTTCTGCCCACTGGTGCTCCCTTGCAGCGATGGCAGTGCTGCTGCAAACAAGGCAAGCAGCGTGCACAAGGAATTTGAAAGATGCTCTGATCATGGCCCAAATGAATGAACTTTTATGGCTATTAAGATGCCAATCTGTCGAGTGAATGACAAAATATGGTTGTGTTTGCTCCAGCTCCTGCTGCAGGAACTGACTTTATGTTTTGCCCTGATTTGTAGCCTTAAGTATTTGGCCCAGGGCTCGCAGGCACTGTGTGAATGGGGCCAAGAAGGAGAGCTGGGGAACTCTGCAGCATGGGAAATGAGTAATAGTAATCTCATCCATGTGATGGATTTGCAGATTTTTGCTTTAAAGTTTGTTTACACCTTCCTGCTGTATTTATCCTCCAGATATCTCTTTCTACTAGACAAGGAACAAAATATTCCAGCTGCTATGAAAGCTAATCATTACAGTGATCTAACTCCGAAGATCAATAACATCTCCGCAGGATCCTTCTAAGGCTTCTATAACATCTACTCTTTCATTAAAATCGTATTAAAAAACTCTGTTTAGATTTTTATGAAGCAGTGTTTATGAAACATTTATTAATCTGAATAATTCTTGATGGAATAATTGCATAATTATGAAGAGGTTAAGATATGCTTACAAATATTTAGACAGATGCTGACGATATCACATTATAGTAACTAGGAAGTGATGCCTACTTCAGAAGATAGATGCAGCCACACTTAGGGAAGAAATTTTCGTAGCTTTTCTTATTCATCTATTTAATTATACTGACATAATATTTATATTTTTGAGGAAGAGAGCAGCAATCTAGAGTTAGCAAGGAACATTCACTGGGGCTCTTTCCCGACCTGACCTACACTGGGATCCCCTGAGCTCTGCAGAGCGTTTGGAAACAAAGCTGAGGACACAAGATGGAACACTGGGCAGCAAGTTTCCCTAACTCACAGCTATTTTTGCACATCTGTATCATATTTCCTTATCATAAACGTGAATTCATCATCTAGTGAGAAGCATAGTGAAGTGCTCTTCCTGTACAGCACCAGCATGGAGCACTCTCCAGCATTTCTGGTGCCTGGGCATTGGGCTCAAGGGATTTTAGCCCTGGCACTCCATCTTCTGTGAGAGTCCTGAGATTGTCATGTAAGATCTGAGGGTCTAGTGCTCCATGCAGGTCACAGCATCTTCCAGCAACCTCACAGCAGCTCACTAGGCAGGCAGAACTGCTGCCAACCCAATAACCAGAGACACCCTCATGTTTGGATAGCAATAGCCAGGCACTGGTTTCTTGGTTGTCCAAATGTATGCAGCAGTTTGAAGGTTGAGATCCAGGAAATACAGACAGAAAAAGTTCTTCTGCAGGGAATTACACTGGCTGTAATTACAGTGGTGGTATCTTGAATTGCTGTTGTTTTCTGTAACGAAGAATGATTTCTGCACATCTCAGGTCTGGTAGTGTTTGCCTTTCCAGATAAGCTGCTGCAGACTTAGGTGGTAGGTTGACCCAAGAGAAATTTGCTTCATTGGAACGTTGTCTGATTAAAAGAAGCCTTAATGAAAGATCAGGATGAGGAAAGATAGATGTGCTCAAAAAAGCAGAGAGAGCCAAATCCTGTGGCCAAGGGTTGGCTTTGCTCTGAGACAAAACACCTGGCAGAACAACTCTGCTGCACCATGATAGTGGAACATGACACTGCTGGAAAAGAGTTAAAATAGAAATATTACCGAGAACAAAAGAGGCCATGGCTCTGCAATACTCAGAGAGCAGATTTGCTTCAGAAATCAATGACATTTTTACCTAATCACTTTTCAAACAAGAAACTACATTTTTGATTAAATCTTGTGCATGGACACAAGACTCCAGCTGCTTTTCAAGCTAATCAAGTGTTACACTTAAGACACAGGAAAATATTGCATTTCATTTCTACATCTTCTTTGTTCATGACATAGCTATAAAATTTCTGCTTTTTCAGCCTTACTGCTCTTTCAGCCTTTGGATCTCAGTGCACCTGTGAAGGTGTTTACTCAGCTATGAAAACAATTATGACAAGCAATAACAGTTGTCTTTCAAATAAACATCTGGAAAACCAGAGGTAACGTTGATTCAGGCAGTGGCAAAATTTGTAAAGACTGTTAATGATAAGAATGCTAATCTTTCCCCTGTACAAAAAAAAATAATAATAATAATTTTAAAAAATAGTTATTAAGCTATTGAAATACAGTCCCAATGAGTTACATGTAAACACTCTTGATTTTCAATTGTTAACACAATTTTCTCCCTGTAAAACCACTCAGTAACTGATATTTATACATAAGGTTCAGCTATAACAAAATTCAATACATGCTGAATATTCATAGAACGCTTCTGATGGATTTTAGGTACCTTAGTTGCACACCAGCAGATACTTGGCCGTAAGTTCCTACCTGGAAGAGGGCAGATTTAGACTAGATATCAGAAAGAAATTCTTTACTGTGAGGGTGGTGAGACACTGGAATGGGTTGACCAGTGAGGTTGTAGAAGCATTCAAGGCCAGACAGGATGGAGCTGTGGGCAACCTGGGCTAGAGTGGGATGTCCCTGCCTGCAGCAGGGTTTGGAACTAGATGGTCTTAAAGGTCTCTTCCAGCCCAAACCATTCTATGATTCATTCTATGATTCTCATGTCAGCTGGCTCACCGTGGGGACATTGTCCTGGAGAGAGCCAGAAATGGCACTCATTTTCCCCCTTGGGAAGAGCTGCCTCTCCGCCACGTTCTGGCTTCACCAAGTCAAGAAAAGCCAACTAGTGAACTGAGCACCAAAGGTGGGCTTGGAGGGGTGTCAGCACCTGCCTCATTGGTCACTCTGCATCCAGGTCATTTCCTCTGGCTGGGAAAAATGGAAAAATTCAAACCTTGTTGGCACGAGGCAGATGTTTATCTCCAAATCTTTGGAGCCAGAGTCCCTGTCCCTGGAGACTAGGTTCTGGACATCCCGATCAAGCTGTGGTGGTCCTTGTCTAGACCCAGGCTGGACTAGGTTCTGGGCATCCCGATCAAGCTGTGGTGTCCTTGTTCAGTGCAGGGGAGTTGGACTAGATGACCTTCAAAATCCCTTCCAGCTCCAAGGATTCTATGATAACACTGTCAGTATCTGTAGTCCTTCAGCCTCCATGAGGGGCATGAACAGGTTGGCACCAGCACTAACGCTCAGTGTGCAAGGAGGTGAGCCTCGAGCATAGGAAGTCATGGCTGAATTCCCTGGAATCGTGTAGAAAAAGAAGAGAAAATCACAACATTTCCAAAGTATTAGAAAGAGAAGAGGAATAGACAGCAGTTTGCAAAGGAACCGTGAAGAGGATTTAAAAATACAGGCAGGAGTTTTGCCCAGCCGTGCTGGATAAAACTGTAAGTTCAGCAGAACAGAGCAAAGCTGGTATGGAATAGTTTTAAATGTCTTTTCCCTCATAACTAGATTATTCAGTACAATGTCATTTGCTGCCACTGACATTTTCTTTAAAGTCATAAAGGCCTACATAGTAATAAAAGGGCTCAGAATAAAATTAGGAATATCATGTATAAATTATCTTTAACCTTAGCTTCATTTGGACTGTGACTTTTTAGACCTGATCAATTTTCATGAAACTATCCACATAAAACTGTGAAAAAATATTTGATCCTTGGCTCTCATAAAGCTCCTGTAAGAAGCCCAGCACTTTCTTGATACTTAGTAAGGCTGTTGGTGTCTGCCCCTCTGGGCAATTCTGTAACAGCAGGCACAACATGTGAGATTTAATGCAAGTTTACAGAGCATTGCTATGGAAAACCTCTAACTGGAGAAGCACTGTTGGCGTACAATGCACATTGATCCAATTTCCTGCTTTGTTTGAAAAAAAACTCAGACAACTTTGGGTGTTTTTTCTGCTGCCCATTTCCGAGACACAATTTCTGCTGAGATTTTTCAGTTTAACTTTTTAGTACATCCCCTCCAACAATGCTGAACTGTGGTGGAGAAGGGCATCTCCTAACAGACCACTCTTGCAGTATCCCTGACTTTTTAACAAAAACGTTTGTAACTACATTGTGTGGCTCTATATGGCATCTAAAACCTTTCCTAATAGATACCACATTCTGCAGAGGCACCTGGAGGAGAAAAGGAGGCAGATTTAAATATGGAGTGGTTCTTGTTCTCTGCCTGGTGGGAAATGAATGGCCAAAATTAGCGCTCCCTGGTAGTGGATAAGGAGACGTGGCCAAAGGAAACAATAAATGATGTTTTGGCTCAACTACTTGTATACGTTGGAGGCAGAATAAGATCTGCTGAGTGTCTTCTCAATGCCCTTGTGCTCACTAGGCAGGTAAATGGCTCAATATAGGATTACTCAGGGAGAATAATCACTGGCAGGTGATGCTTCTTATGACACAAAACAAGCTAACTGTGATAGGGATATAATAGAGTGGTTGCAGGTGTGGGGGTGTTGAGTATGGTCAGCTGCCTGGGCTCACCTGGGAGGAGTTTTGAAAGAGGTTTGTGATGGTTGTAAATAGTACCAAAGCCTCTCATCTGGCTGGGATGTAGGGGGGAGAAGATGTTGTGTTGCTATCTGTTCAGAACTGTTGAGGCTCCTTATGTTTCTGAGCCCTTCCTGCCTGGGTGGACACAAGTTCTATCCTGATGGAAGCAGATTTTCTGAAAACAAAGTCGGTTTGAGTTTTACATCTGAAAGAGCAGGTAAGTAAAAATTCTCTTTCTGAAGAAAGTTCTGGGTCAAGATCCTCCTGAGCTCTAGTCCTTTATGCCAACTTGTTGCCACCTGAATGCCTCTTGTTGTGTTTTGTTCAGTTTTATAATAAGAATTAATTAAATACTGGATGGTAAGGTGTCCAGATAACCTTTTCTCACGTGTCACTTTTTATGTAGTAATAGAGATTCCAGTTAGTTGAGTATTTGGGGAATCAGAGAGCAGAATAAAAGCGTGTTTGTATTTTTCCTGAAAATACTTCCAACAGGTGGAAGGGAAGGCACACAAAGGAGGAAAATCTCATTCATTTGTAGGTAAGCACTGAGTTTGCAAAGAGAAAAACTTCTCTTCCAGGATGGCTCTGCCTTCCTGTGGGCTGAAGTCAACTCATTCTATCACCAGATTAAGCTCTGTCTAGAAAATGGCTTTCTCTTATTGCTTGGATTTATCTAATAAAATGTTAATTACTACTTACTAGGTATATTTTTTTGTGAATTGCTACGAAGGTTACAATGGAAACTTCATCCTCTGGTGCTTTTACAAGGAAAAGATCTCTACCCCTCTTTTTAATGAGATCTTTTCTGTGAAAGGGACTTCAAAAATTATGTGGAGTTTCATCTGCTCTGTTTTACGCTATTTTACACTACTTTGTGCAGCAGCAAGCCACGTTTGAGCTGCTCAAACGCAGTGTGAGAACTTCTGACAGATAAAAGTCCTCCCAGAGGAGCTGATCATTCAAAACAACTTTGGGAATCTCATATGAAACTTTTAAGAGATAGTTTACAGTCCCTAATTGCTTTTTTTTTTTCCTTCTATGCGATGGCCTTGGATAACACGGATTAGTCACCTAACTTCCTAAAGAGCTTTATGGGATCTACTGCAGTTTTATGGTTTGGGGAGGTCAGAATTAATGGTTTGGGTCCTCAAGGGCTGCACACCCTTTTCTTGCTGGAAATCCTGCTTACAGAGGAGTTTTTGGGCTGGGATTTGGAGGTAGGCAGGATGTGTGATAGGGACATGAGTGGGAGCTGTGGCTTTGTATAAGCCAGCCCAACTCTTCCCTACCATGATGCTGCTCTGGCTCTGAGGTGTTGTAGGATTAGGAGTTTCAGATTGCATTTCCCAGCAGTCTTTTTAGGTTTCCCAGCTGAAAAAGAGGCACTGACCACAGGAAATCTTTCAGTTCTCTGAAAGTGCATCATGAATAATCACAAGCATCTCTAAACATGGCAGCGCAGATGCATGTTTTTAAGGAAGCACTGCACTGAAGTAGCAGAATTATTGCAGCACTAATATAAAATGTTTTTTTTCATGTTTTATAGCATTGGTCTGCAGCATTATAACCTCACTCTCAAGATTTCAAGATCCTATTTTTATAAAATGTTGATGCGATTTTAGGTTTCTATAAGACATGGGGTGGCAGTTGCTAACCATTATGGCTAAGCTACTTTATGCATTTTGCAATCATGTTTACAGAGATTTAACTTGCAAAATGTTTGCTGCTTAAAAAAATCTCAGTGGCTGTGCAATAAGAGGTTTCAGCCCTGTGAAATATTGTCTTGGCAAGTCAAAAGTTGTTTATTATGACCTTCCTTGTTGCTGGCATTGTGTTGCTCGAAGTAGAGCTGTAGGAGTAGATGAAGCTGTTTCTAGCAATGTAATACTGGGTCAGTTCTGGCTCCTTTCTTTTCTTTCTGCTTTGGTGCTGATGTCAACTTGAACAAATGCAGTGTGCCTCTTAATGTGCACCCCGGGTCTTGTGAAAATGCTGTGAGAAAGTGCCTATCTGTGGTAGTTAGGCCATAGTGCTGTGTGCTAACACAAGCCAAGTGCTACCCTGCTTCATGCACCCAAGCCCTGGCTGCTCTCAGGTGGGATGCTGGCACAGCTCTTATGTGTGCTTTGCAAGTAAGAGCTGGGTGCAGGGCAGTGGTGCTCTTTGCAAAACCCTCCTAGCAGCAAGGAGAGCTAGGCAGAAAAAAAAGGGTACCTGGGGGCAGCACAAATTATACACAAATCCATGAGCATGGCCAGCAAAGCTTATGATGTTCAAAAGGGATGAGCCTGTTGAATTTCATAAATTCTGTTCAGAGTAAATTTTTTATATATGCACATACAGATATGGCATATAGAATTTTTGGGATGGGAAAGAGCTGTGCTTGAGCCAAGGCAGTTATTTTTGTTTGGTCTTGTTCCTTGGATATTGAGGGAAGAGCTGAGCTCTAAGAAAATGCACATTTTGAGCTGAAGAGCTCCCCATGAGCCTCACATTCTGGCTGTCTGCACCCAGCCTGTTGTATACCAGATGTACTGTGTTGTGGTTTTTTTTTTACTTTATTTTTTTATAGCCTTAAAATGGTAAGACAACAACATCCCACCAAACTGTGCAGAAGCATGAGCCTCTGCATTTTCCTTTAGTGCAGACAGAACTTCAGAAATTAGAGTCCTCACTGGGCTTCAGATACAGTAGAGGGTAAAACATTTCAAAGGCAGCTTTAATGAAAGAGAAATACTGAAAGAAAGAACATAGAGAGCAGTGACACTATAGTTCTGCTAAATTTTACATTTAAACTGAGGGACTAATCATAATTTATTCCGTCAAAGAAATGACCTATAAGTAAAGAAGACAAAATAGGACTTGATGATTAAAGACTTGAAGAAATATCCTCTATAGTTATGTCAGTACTGCGTGTCACTGTATACGTAATCCAAAGCAGTGTTTGAAATTTCTCTTAATTATACTTGGAGCCCAGACCATTGCATCCTTGGGGAGCTGGATGGTGCACTGCGATGATATGGTGGTGTCTCTGCACTGGTACATCTGAGCCAAGACTTCTTCCTTTTAAATGTTTTGAGATGTGGGGAGTGGTGAGGGTGGTTTGACATAGATACGGGCGAACAGTGTGGACTGTGAATGATGGTGCTAGCTCTGAACAGTGTCCTGACAGCACAGTCAGGGCTTCATAAGGAGACATGATGCCTGGGCACTTCCGAGGTTTCAATATGCTGCAGGATATTCTGACTAAGGAAGCATGAAGCAGAGAAAATGACCTCTCTGATCCCCATAGCAGCTCCTTGTGCAGTGCTGAGTGTGTTTGTCAGTGCCAATACCAGCGCTTGGTATCTCCAGTACCAAGACAGAAGAAAGATTGTGTCAATGGTGGAGGAATTTGGTGAGGAAGTGATTGCTGAGGGCTAAATGAAAGCTGAATCTCAAATTAGTGCTTGTGTGAGAAGGTGAAGGCTATCCTAGCTGGAATAAATGTACTGTTACATTAAGTGATTAAAATAGCTCAAAGATGCTGCCCAGTAAGATTCATTCAAATTCACTAAGTGGTATCAGATTAATTTTTTCTTTGGTAATTGAAAGGGAAGCATAGACTATTCTGCTTTTTCCTTGAGTGAAACTGGTAAAAAGAGAATCATTTTGGTCAGTAGATGTTCTCACAGGATGGATTAATAACTTTCATGTTTACTATATTATCTTAGTACAGAGGGTAATACAAAAAATAAATGCATTATGTTTGTTTGACCATTTTAAAGACTAATCTGTAATGGGATGTGAGAACTAACCTATGTGCACTTGAGATTTCTGCTGCCCATGTTCCTTCTGCTGAGCTGAGGTCACCAGGCTGCTCCCACTGATGTCCCCACAGGAGGGTGGACTCAGTCAGGAGTGGAGGCTCACACACTCCTTGAGTGAGGCTACATACAAATGGTGAACATTAGTATCTCACAGATAGACAGGGTTATATGTTGTGTTCTTCTCAAGAAGGTCCTGATGCAATATCTGATTCCACCAGCTTTTCCATAAGCCTTTGCTCTTCAGCCCGAAGAGCAGTAAGGCAAAAATAGCTTTTAAAAGCTGAGATTCTTTTCCCCTTTGAGTTCCCACTGCACTGAGGGCATAGCACCCTGGTGTGTTTTCCATCCTGCTCAGGGGATGCTCAGATTTCTATCAGGCACTAAAACCTCCAAGCGGAATCCTATTTTGGAGAAGTGTTCTGCATTGAGTCCTAGAGATATTTCCAGGAGGATCAGATTTCTCCTGGAGATAAACCTAGCTTTGGTTTGCTCTGTGGACACTGAATTTACTTCGAGGTTTTTCTTAATGTTTTCTTTTCATTTTTCCTTACGTTGTCATTTACTCTCCCAAACTCAAACTCTCACAAAGCCCGAATGCTATCTCTGTTTTGTGTATTGCATTTGAGAAGTGTAAATGGCAGGTGTTCCAAAGAGAATCTAATTGCTTTATGCCAGTGGTTTCCCTCTGTTTATTGGTATCAAATTTTTTACAAGGTCTGTTCCTGCAATTCAAAAACTGAAATCAACACTTAAGTCTCATTACTTAAATGAAATAATCATTTTAATTTTTTTCCATATACGATACATAGAAGTGTGGCATAAATTTACATATTCAAGAAGAATCTTGATTGCAAAAAAGGATACCCATCCCCTTGTTATCTTGAGATTGTTGCTGCTACAAAACCATGGGAGGTGTGTATGCAGAAGTTATGGTTGCCGAGCAACTATAACGGCACAATTTAATGCCGAAGAATAGCAGATATAAAAAAAAAAGAGCACTGGCAACATCAACAATCATGATGTTATTGCTCTTCCCCAGTAAGAGAATTATATCCTGAAATGAGAATTATTCAATATAAGGTCTGTGATATTGTATTAATTTTCTAAAATGTATTTGACTTGAATTTACTCTCAGTTTCTCAGTACTCCCCAGGATCATTATAATATCATCATTGGAAGCCAACTATTTGAGCATTATAAAAAGATTTTTGCAAAGAGGATGGGAAGTATTAAGGATTGCATGTTATCTCCCATTTATATTGTTTCCAGATTTCAAAAGAAGGAAATCCAATCTATGTTACAGGAGGTGATCCTCCAGTTGAGGAAGTTTAAAGTCTTGCTTTCTTGTTGGGCATTGTGGGGGGACTCAGCTTAGGCAGATGCCCACAATGAAGACACAAGATTTTTGGGGACTCATTCTGTCAGACTCCTTGTGCTAATGCCCCTAGAGGAAGGAGAAGTTGGGGTCAGCAATGGAACTGTGCTTTGCAATTGAGATGCACCTTCCTGGGATGGCCTGGTCTGATACCGCTCGTGGAGATTTTTCTAGTTTTTTATTTTATTCTACTTTTTGAGGATTAAACATTTAAAAATTGAATGAGGTGAAATCAACTTATGTATTTACTTGGTATAGCAGTGAAAAAGCAAACTTAAAAAATTAAGGCTTCAGCCTCTGGGAGCCCTTCCATGGGAATTATTTGATTGAATCTATAAACCTTGAGCAAAATCCGTATTTTCCTTGGAGGCAGTGCATGGTCTGTGGTTGTCTGCTTGAGATGCTCCCACGGAGAGGGTACATTGGAGACCCACAGCCAGGTTCATGGTGGGTACCCCAGGGGTACCTCAAGGTATATGGGAATGCTGACTTGCCCAGACAGCTGCTGCAGGAAGTCTGAGTGGGGGAGCTTTTGTCAAAGGTGAAGTGTGACAGCTGGGGCTGATGGCACGATGCTCACTCTGAGATATACTTGTAATAGAGAGCTTACCCCTCAGGGCACAGAGCAGCTCCAGCATGGTGCTACCTCTGGAGCCTTCCTGAAAAGACTTTTCAGAGCCAAACTTTGAACTAGATGAAGAAGAACGGGAGGTAGGATCTGGTCTTGATGATCCTTATGGGTCTCTTCCAGCTACTGACGTTCTATGATTTTAAGTCTTCAAATGAATTGCAGAATATATTTTTCTCATCTATAATGCTTCATATCAGAAGTTATTCAAACAATATTCTTCATGGTTACTTGAATCAGTGGGACCTGTATGGGATACTGCAAAGCTCACACTTTTGCTCCTGACTACATTAATATTCATGTGTATTGTATATATTTATAGAAGGTCACCAGTGTTTCAAATAGTTATTAACATGAGTTGTAATTACTACTGACTGAATGTTAGGGTGGTGAAACTTTTGATGTAAAAACTCCATCTTGCTTATGCCAGTATTCAGTGTTCACATGCAATTTCCTTAGATTATCAGTAACAGTGTAATGCTTTCATACTAATAACCTATGAAACACAATTATACATTTTCCCCTGCACAAGAGGAGAGAAGAATTCACTCTACAGAGTGAGGCTGTTGTCCTATTCTTGTAGCAATCTAGGACCTGTTGTTTAGCATGTTTCACCTGCTGTCATGAAGCTGGACAGATGCCTCGGTGTTTTCTTAATTCATAGAATATTATTGTATCTAAGGGTATCTGAGTTGATTTTGCATGCATCTCAAACCATAGCAACCTCAAAGTTTGGCCAGTTCTTGTTTCAACTAGCTCATATTTCTGCAGTTTGCCAGATCAGTCTCTGACATGAAAACATAAGCTTTGAAACATGTGGAACTAGAGCACAAAGTTTCTATTTTGTATTTATGAATTGGATATTACACATCAGGCAGAGAAATGAACTGGAGATCCTCTCCAGTACTATCTGTATAAATCTATGATATCTACCCTTGACAGAGGAAGAAAATTTCTGCGCCAACAGTGCAGTCTTGCTTATGGCCATGAGCATCTTTTTTTCCCTCCCCTGTTTTGTTTTGTCACTGCCCAGGACTTCTTCCAGAGAAGCCCTTCAAGAAGGGCTTGTGGTCTTAGCCCCTGACTATGGATCAGAAGCAGCTGTGAGGAGCAACACCTGGGGCTGGAGTTCTGGAGGAGCTGAGGAAGCTTTGGGCCTTGGGCTGGGTGTCCCTGCTTCCTTGAGTGCTGGCCAGGCTTTCTTCCTATGAAAGCATCCATTCTTGGATATGTAGTGTGATCTTCAAAAAAATAAAAAATAAAAAAAAAGAAACAATTGAGACAAAAACCCATATACAAGTAATAATTGGTCAGATGGGCCATTAGAGATTATGGTAGCAGCACTAACAGCTTGCCAAGGAAAAAGACTTGAGCTGATTGCATATTTCCTAATTGTGGATGTGAATGCAAAACCTTTGGGTCATATTGACCCACTGTTATGAGTCCAAGTCCCCAGCTCTTGGATGGCCCTTCTCAGGGCTGCAAATATTTTCTACAGAGTGTCTTTAAATCCTGCTTTGCTCTTTGACTGTTAGATATTCACTCCTGGGAGTGGAAGGCCTCTTTTTTTTATTATTATTATTGCTTAACAATTTGGCTTCTCTGTTAGGGCCAATATAAGGGTTAATTAGGTAATTTTTATTTGGGTTGCAAATCCCCGGTGCCTAATCCTAATTATTCAGAATTAACACCTACTATAAAAAGTCTATTCCATAACTTTTTCTTTCCTGGCTAGATCGCAAACAGTTTTGCAAGAAAAATATGTTTCTAATAATATACCATCATTTTCATATTTCAGTATAATAATTAAGTTAGTCCTAATTCACTCCTAAAATCTAATTTTCATAAGTGAAGCATCATCTAAATATTTAATTGCAGAGAGCCGATATTTCAGAGCAGGTGTTTGAGGAGCTGGTAGGTGACTCTGACATGCTGCCACCTGTGCTGTGTTGCATCTGTGGGGCAGGGAGGTTTTGGCCATGGAGTTGCTCCAAGCTGTGGAGGTATGTGAAATGTGCAGGAGAAGGTGAAGCCGTGCACAGCGTTGCATGTGACTTCATGGTCCTTTCCCAGCCAGGGCTGCCCTCTGGGTCTTGATTTGAGAAGACTGAGGCCCCTGTTCTGCCTGATGAGATCGATGAGCAAAAAATAAGCTCAGAACCAGGTTCTCACGGAACGTAACCTAATTGCTTGCACGTGCTGAGTGGTTTGTTTCTACAGCAACTTTTATTTAATGTGACGCAGTCATTTTTTTTTTCTTCTGGATTGTGTGTATACTTCTATTCCCTTCCCTTTAACTTCTTGAACACACTTGATGAGATCTGAGTCAGAGCAAGGCCCTCCAGCCACGATGATAAGTCTTTCATTCCACCTGCACAGTGAGGACTGCTCCAGGGGTAGGGCAGGAGGGACCCAATGGGGCCTGAGGCCTCTGCTCAGTAACCCACGAAGATTGCATGCAGATCTGGTTTAAAGCAGGGCAATCTGTGGGAAAGCAATTAGACTAAAGCATGTGGAATAATGCTCGGGAAGGTCACTTTCCATCACAGGGAAAGGGTTCCTGACTTCAGGAGACATCGTGGACCGTCTGGTAGGGATGGTTTCTCTGGGTACTGCATTGCATGGAAAGCAGCTGCTTGTCAATAGATGCATTGAATATCATTTGGGGGGAAATTCATGGTTACAGCTCCCTGCTGACTGAAGCAGAGATACAGAACCCAAGGCTTTGCTTCTACTGAAGCATACTGCACGGAAAAAAAACATAAGTGATGTGTGTTGGTGTGCTCTCCATTACAGCTCCCATTGTGTGATACACATCCCTCAAGACAGCCCTTGAGGCAGAGCTGCATTGACTGCAGTGCTTAGCTACCCTGAGATGTCTGGCAGCATGTGATGTCGAACTTCAAACCCTGAACTTGAGGGAATTTTTTTTGAGTTTGGGAGCAGCGAGAGGTTAATAAAAATTCTTTGAGGCTGGATATATTCCTAATATGCTGTAAGATGTACTGGAGGCTTGGCTACCTTTTTTTCACCTCTGAATTGTAATGGAAAAGTATTTTAAAAGCTGTTTGCTAGTGAGGTATGAAATTATGCTTTAGTTAAGCCTACTTTTATAAATAGCAACCTTTTACATTTCATGGTGAATAGGACTTGGGTTCTCTCTGTAGTTAGTGTGGGGTGGGTGAGGCTAGTGTTATTTTTGATTTAACTTTTTTCCCCATGCATTCATGCACTTTTTAAAAAGTTCTTTTTTATTGTGAGATGATGAGTTTCAGTGATGAACAGATTAAACATTTGCATGTTTGGCAGGAAGGATTTGGGTTAGTTTTTGACATCCATGGCTGTATTCTTTTATTCTTGCTCATCCTTCAATGTCCTGTCCCTGCCGTGCTGCCTGGATGCGGTGTGGATTGGAACCGTGCCCTGAGGACTGCTTCAGGAGGGCACAGCACAGCCAAAATTTCAGAAGAGACCCTGAGTCCTCTCCATTTATCCCCAATGGCCAGCTCCTCTGGCTTCAACAAGCACAGGAGAGCCCTCATATATCCCTGTGGTACCTTGGTGGGAGCTGCTCGGCTGCCCAGCACTTTGCATGGAGAGGAGGAGACTCCTGGGGCTTACTTTTATTTTGGGTAAGCTCCAGCAGTTGCACTGCTTGCACCAGACTCCTGAAATTTGGCAGGCAGAGATTTGGGCCAGAGAAATGCCTTTTCTGGATCCCACGAAAGGCCCTTCAGGTTTAACTGAGCTATAAACTCTTTTTAAACAGCACTGTTTCCCCCAGCTCGCTCCCAATTAACAGGTGATTTTAGATAGAATGCTGAAGAGGGTGACCTCCACTGCCTGGGGAAGGATGGTGGGAAGTAGTGGTGATGAGCCCTGTCCCAAACAGGGCAACATCACCCAAACCCAACTGTTAACCCTGCCCCAAAAAGCCCAAACCCCCAGGTGCTGCCTTGGGGTGGGGGTGGGGATTTCCATCTCCTGCAAAAGTAAGAGTGAGAGCCAGGCTGAGAAATACCCAGAGCAAGACCTGGCTTGAGAAATTAATTTTTTAGATAGCTGTGCAGAAAGTGGCTTGTTCTATATATTTCCTTAGAAACTAAATAAAACAGGAAATGACATAAAAATTATGTTAAGAGGAAGTTATTTAGTTTGTATAGGCAAGGTCTGCATGTTAAGGAATGCCAGATTTACAGCTACACATGTCTGCAACCTTATTTCTGCTCCCATGAGCACATGCATTACGATACAATCTTTAACTACATAATCACGTAATATTTTCCCATTGCCTCTCTTTTAATATTAGGAGTTGGATACATAAGTGGGAAGAAACAGGATTGCATGGGCAATTGTAAAAATGGCATTTCTTAACTTCCAAGTACTTGGCTTTGCAACTTAAATAACTTTCTTCAGATGTAATTTTTTTTCATATGTAATTATATATATCCAGTGTTGAACACCAGAAAGCAGTGGGGATTACTGGCAAGCTTTTGAAAACTCCTTAATTTCCTTCTAGCAACGAACAGGAGACATCACTCCTTTTTTATTCTGCACATTTCCCAATGAATTCCTCCATACTTTTTCAATAGACACAGCTCTGAATAGATGACTGGAAAAAAAACTGGGTCAGGAAATATTGTAAATAATTATTCTTGCATATTTTTAGCCATTAAATACATAGGTACAGTAACACATTGTTGGAGCAGTGTGTAAGTTTAATGCTGAAGAAATCAGTCTTTAATGAACATATGCTGACTTGGCCTCGCAATCTTTTTTCATCTCCCCTATTAACTTCTTATGCACCCAGGAAACCTTTGGCTCACTGCCTAAATAATAGAAGAATAATTAGACTAGTAATTGAAGGATGCCAAGTCAAACTTCTAAGGAACTTATCTTTAACAACCACTCCGCAGCACAGTTCTTATGCTTCCTTGCATGGTTCTTCTTCAAGGGTAATTTTGCAAATATCCAGTCCATGTTTGCAAGGAAAACTAGTTAGTCATGCAGACACTGAAATGCACTCAATTACTATGAGTTGTAAAATAGAAATAAATATCTCTCTTTCAAAAAACCTTTGAGAGAAAGCTCATCCTGGTATGAGGTAGCTCACCTCCTTTCGTGCTCAGCCAATACCTGTAGGGCAACCTTATCAGACCTTTTGGATGAGACTAGCTGTAAGATTTAGGTTTTTTTTTAGGGTGTCTAAAATCAACAGTGCTGTAAGGCTAGAGTAAGTAACCTGGAACTTGCTTTGTAAGGAGAGTTAAATTACAGATATTTAAAACATACATTTTGCCTATTTGGATTAATGTCGGTGTTACATATTCAGCTAGAGAAAGATGTTGGACCAATAACTCAAATCTTCTACTCAAGAAGAAATCACAGAATTGTAGAGGTTGAAAGGCACCTCTGGAGATCATAGAGTCCAAACTCCCCTGCCAAAGCAGCTACTAGACCAGGTTGCACAGGTAGGCATCCAGGTGGGTCTTAAACATCTCCAGAGAGGAAACTCCACCACCTCTCTGGGCAACCTGTTCCATAATTTAGTAGCAGCAGCCTCTAACTACGACCAATCAGGGCAATTTTTCCTGGAGAACTAGACTGCTTCCTCTTCAGTGGGGATGTCAGCATCCATTCAGTGGTCCACATATGGTGACCGAAGAACTGCTGCTGGCATCATCAGTTCCCAGCTCAGTGTAGTTCCAGGCATATGTTTCCAGGTGAGTTTTTAGGGTGAGGAGTTTCTTCACTCTTCCTTGCTTTCCCAAGGACGAAAAATTGCTGTTCCTGAGCACTTATGAATGTACTCACCCTTCTCAGGCAACCATCAGACTTAATCAAGTGTTATTTCTGAATTGTTCAATGTTATTCAGTGCCAGGTCAGGTTTACAGTGTATTGCTTTCTTTTTGTAAATATTTCCTCACAACTTGGCAGATCAGAAGTTTATTTTACCAACCAAAAACCCAGGTACTGTTGTACAGTGGGTGTTGGTTCCTTATCTTGACAACCAGCCCTGGGCCAAAAGCATAATGGGAAGCCAGCTTTGTGCACCAGGTCCTCCAGGTAGGCAGGTGTTAATGTGGGGAGCCTTCACATTTAAGGGACCAGAGGTAGCATCGTCTACTCACAAAGAGAGGAGATCTGTGTGAATTTTTCTCATAATGTCACTTCATCTTTTAATAATGTTGAGACATGGAACCGTATTCCAAGTGTTTAGTGTCATGGGAAATGAAGCAGAATATATTTTGTTGGTAATTTCTACAGCAGCAGAGTAAGGGTGGTGATAGCACTCCAGCCAATTACCAGCTTCAGGTGCTTCTTCTATATTTAAATTTCTTCCCAGTTACCTCAGTATAATTAATAAATGATACTGCTTCATATTTTCAAGGAAATCCAGACAGCTGTACCGCATATCACTCCTTTCTTTAATATGCTGTAAAAGTTCCTCCTCCACACTTGCTATTCTGTTGTTGTAATTAAGGATCTGCATCAGGAAATGCCATGCTTCAAACCTGAGTTTACTGTGTGCTTGACAGACTCCCACAGCTTCCTTCTCCAGCACTCATTTCCATTGAAAATGCCTCGTGAAACCAGCAGCTCACTCTTGCGGAGACTGTCTTGATATGTAACAAGGATGCTGATTTTAAATATGTTATTGAGGTCACACTCCATCCTGAATGCATATATATATATTTTTTTTTTTCTCTTATGTGATAATGGTTGCATAACATGGTGTGATGCATGGTGAACCTATGGTGAGCTGGGTGGAAAGCTCCCTTTCATTTTTTTTAATTTTTATTTTTTGGCCTGGGACACCTCACTAGTATTAGGGTCATGGAAAGTGTCTGGTAATACTTGAATACCAAGTAAAAATATGTCTTTTTGTCATATCTGAATGAGGTCCAACCTGCTAGATGCATATTTAATGTGTTGGGAAATGATCATTTTGTTCAGAGTAAAAACACATGCACATTTACGTGCCCAGTGCCCTCTTACCTGCACAGCTGTAGCATTTCTGCATGCTTAGAATCAGAGAGTCATAGAATATCCGGAGTTGGAAGGGACCCAGGAGGATCACCGAGTCCAACTCCTATCAGACTTAACAATTTCCACTGTTGTGGTTTTAGGTTTTTTGTTCCTTGCATCACAGCCTAACTCATGTAGGGAAGGAGGAGGGTCCCAGTCCCAGCTGTGCTCCTCGGGGGCACAGGGCACGTGGGATGCTCCCAGTGCACCCATGCAGTGCTGCCCTGCCTATGTAGGTGGAGGTAAAGGTGATTAACATTGTGCTAAAAAATAAATTCTCTGTCCATTATTAATGAGAGGGTCATGATGGAGAGTAGCACTGTCTTGATCTCTCTTTTAGACACATCTGAGTCTCTGGTAATTGTGGCAGCTGAAGCTCAGATTGTCTTTTTCTCCTCTTTCTGAGAGCAGCAGGTTTTTGTCATTTTTCTGTCCTCGCATTGCCATTCTTTTATCTTCCCTGCTGTCCTGTGTCCCCTAACACACTCCCTGCTCTGCTGCTTCTTTCTCTCGCCTTCCTTAGGGTCTTGGGTTTGTTTGTTTTTTTTTTTAATGTATATCTTGTTTAATTTCTTTACCCTATTTTCTTGAATTTCCCTTCCATTTTTTCTGCTGTAGGCTTCCAAGTCTGTCTCTTCTACTCCGATCCCCCCACGTCACAGCTGACATTTGGATCACTTTTTGCTGTTTTCAACACATCCATCTTCTTCAGCATCTTTTTCCTGTTCTCATTTCTCCAAACTGTCTCCATTTTCCCAGTTCCTCTTCCCTACAAGCTCCCTTTACTCCAGTTTTTCCTCCAGCTCAGAGCCCACCAGTTGGGGTGGGACCACTCAAACCAGCAGGGGAGATGCTCAGCTCAGCTGGGAAACTGGGACCACCTGTGGCCCCACTGCTGCTCCAGGCTACCACCACCGATTTGTGTTCCACCCAGTCCTCATTTGTCATTGTTAGTCCTTCCTTCCTCATTAGATAATTATCATCCACGTCACCTCCCTTTTCTAATCATTCCTTGAATGCTTAAATTATCACTACATCATTCAGATGTATCTTTGATCTCCTCAATACGGTTTTATTTTCCCTTCTGCAGGTAGCGTGGTTATTGCTGTCCCCTTCATGCCTTTGTGTTCATCTCATTTTCATTGAACAGTTTCGTGTTCCTCTCTGTTCACACACTCCAGGAAAAAAAAACTAGGATGCCTATATATATATTTTTAATTTCAAAGCAAAATGCATTGCCACACTGCATGTGACAAGCTATCTTTAGAAAGCATAAATCGAATACCTGCATTCAGTATTAATTTGTGTCGAATTAAACGCATGGAAAAAAATTTTCTTGGGAAGAAGAGAGAGTGAAAAATAAAAACTGGAAAAAAAAAAATCAATCAGGATGTTTGCTTTTTTTCAGAAAAGCTGGCCAGAACTAGCAGCACAGATCCTTTTTGCTGGA
>VXAB01011747.1:42625-54053 GCA_013399175.1 Odontophorus gujanensis
CAGGTGATAAGTTGGTTTTGGTGGTGTTTGATTGGCTCACATAGGTTAAATAAAACAAGGGTTTAATTAATACTGGAAAAAAATTGCTTTTCTGTATCAATTCTTTTAATTAATGAAACATGTTCTCTAGTTCTTGCTCTGTTTTCCTACTTATCTTCTGAAATTACACCTTCCTAACGGCCTTTTGTCACTGAACAAGAAGAAAGCAATGCATTTCTGGAACTGCTGGTGATGTTAGCAGCAGTGCTCCAAATAAGATTACCAGAAGGTGCAATTTTTTATAACAATAACAGTAACATTGATTTCCTTTGCTTTATAACTTTGTTTTCATAAATATTGCTGAGTGTAATTGGCAGGCACGTGAGTCAATGAAAATGGGACTGAACTGCTGGAAATACAGAGGGGGACCCACTTCTATTCACTGCCCACACCTTCCCAGCTCCTGGAAATATATGACTGTGGAGGAGTTGCACATTTTTCTTCCTTAAATACTCCTGAAAGCATAGGGACAAAGTGAGGAGTTCAGGGAGAATGTTTGGGGAGAATGGAGAGACATTTTTGGCAAGTAGAAAGGGCTGCCATGTGACATTAAGATAATGAGGTGACTCATGTGAATTCCTCAACTCATCCAAAAAAAAAAAAAAAAAGAATTGCAAGGTCTTCAACGCTTTGAATGATGAAGCATTCCTCTACCTATCGCATGTTTTTAAATACGGGGCTTTCTCTTGAAGCCAAAGACCCAGCAGAGCTTTGTTTGTCCAGCTGAACTCTTATTACCAGTTTTTACATCAGATTTGGCGCTGCCAATGCTTGGAGCAGCCACCAGGGCTCTGCAGGAAGCAAGGCTGTCCAGTATATTATCAATTTTTAACACATACAAACTGCTGTTCAAAAAAAGAAAGGGAAAGGTTATTTAAATATAAAGCACATGACAGTAGAGAATTTATGGGTACGTGACTTTTTGAACAAAACCAAAGTAAAGCCCAAGCGGATGTTTCAAAACCTGAGCGATAACAATCTACATCAGCTTTAACACTGCAATTATTGTTGCCTTGTGTTCATATCTTTTTTTCTCATGTTTTGAATCATTGGGTCATGAATGATTGCTATAGTCTTTGTGGAGTGGCGTGGAAACCTGCTGGCCCAATTGCTCCCTTCTGGCCTTCCTGCTGGTAGTTGGGGGACCTGCCCCCCACGGGTACACAGTGCAGCTGCCTGGGGAATCTTCCAGCTTGGGAGCATTTGCAATTTCCCACTGTGGTGATTTAAAGTGAGACAAAATAGTGTCTGGGTGGTGGCTACAGACTGTGGCACCTCTGGGGTGGCGGGCAACACAAGCATCGCTCCGAGTCTGGGATGGGGTATGCTTCAACAGTGCTCTCTGGGCTTCCTTGAATGTAAGTGTGAGTGGGGAGAGGGAGAATAGCATAAACCAAGTGAGGGAAAAAAGTCCCTATGAATGCATTGTCTGTACTGTTACTTTGGGGTTTGGAGGGCATTTCTGTGAGCAGAACGAAAAAACACTGCACAGCTGTGATTGCAAGGCAGTCTATTATCTGCATTATCTCTCCTTAAGATGGGCAGGAATTCTTCATTTCATGCATCATTTAAAACTTGCTACAGTGATCCCACAAAGTCAGTAGCTATGCTAACTACAAAACTTTAATAGTGTTGCTATCAAGGCACAAGGCACCAAACTCATTTCCCTGAAAGCTGCAGCATTGGCTTGTACCACGAGACACTTGAAATATTGCATCAGTACAACAACACTCAGGCAAACCCAACCACAGCTACTGGTGCAACCTCAAAATTTCACATTATTCCATGCTTTTGTGTGATTTATATCTTGATGAAGTCTTATCTCCCCAGCCTACTGCCATAGGCTAATAGTCTGTAACAAAGCTCAGTCTCAAAAATGTCAAACATAATGAAAAAGGGAAAATCACAGCAGAGGAAGGTGGTGGTAGACTTTCCTAAGGGTATCTTTCTCGAGAGGTGTACAGGCTCCTTTGGTTTGTGAACTGAACCAAGGAAAGTGGGATGCTGCCATACCATGCCTCTGCTCCCTTGCTGGAAGCAGAACCCTTACAGTGCAGGAGCACCCATTGAACACAAGGAAGGACACTGTCCTCTGCCAACCAGAGGGAAACAGCTTATTTTTCTCTAGTGTATTACCAACACCATGCAGTGCTGCAGTGGTGAGCATGCCCTTGAAGAAGTTCTCAGAAAGCCCTGGTGGAAGTATTGCACCAACACTTGCACCAAGGATGAGCACTGCGGATCCCAGCTCTGCAAACCCAACCTTCCTCTCCCTTGACCACCTTGCACACAAATGTTCCACATTTGGTACCACCAATGAAGAAAATCCCAGGTGTGACAGTAAAGAGAATTTAATGACTTAGGTGAGCAGAATTATTATTATAAAGCTTGTGTCCAGTGCACTAGAACAGCTGTGTCCCAGTGCTTCTTCGATACACAGGAAACCTATAGGAAGTCTTTGTTTCTTACATTTCCCAACTGTGAAGTGGGTATAAATAATGGCAGGAGATGCATGTCTTTCTTTGTTGAATATTAATTTATTCAATGCCTGAATAATGCTTTCAGGTCTGAAGGAAAATACTACATGATTGTAAGAATCAGATACTGACTTTTAAGACTCTGTAGATGTGTTCTTTTTGATACCATTCTAAAACCATAATTATCAGTATCCCATAGGCTTAAATATAATATAATGCAGTGGACAGATTCATCTGCATTCTGCTGGTGTGTGCTTTCATGTTTTCAAGAGCAGGACATAGGGTACAGGTTCTCCAAAAATTACAAGGGTGAATGTTTGTGTCCTCTACTGAGAAATGCGTATTTTCTGGGGTGCATTGGGGATCATTTTAGACATGCTGGCTTCGTTGTGACACCATATGGAAACGCAGATCTTTGAGGCACTTAGGAACAGAGAGACAGCACTGGCGTATTTCCAGGTTTAACGTACACTTATCACTTTGTGACATGACATTAAAGGGATATTTTCCAGTGTGCAGACTTGAACAGAGCAAAATGGCAACCACACCACTTGTTGGGTACATCTGTGATGCCCCAGCTGGAAAGTGCCCTCATTTGGGACAGCATGGCCTATGCAGTGGGCAATCCCAGCCACAGACACCAGCCCAGGCACCTCAGCGCAGTGACAGACATCACTAAAATACCTGTAGGTCAGGGACTTTGTTTTCAACATGCATTTATTCTTTTAAATATTTGTCTTTTTACATTCTTATCAAGTAAATGAGGCCAAACAGATTTCCCCCCCCCACACACACACTCATTTTAATAAAATTGGCTTCCAGGCCGCAGCGGTGCATGCCAAATCTCAACCTGGAAATGCTGGCAGCCGCACCGTGAGACTGACGCCAGCAGTGGTGCTGCAATTATCAGTTGATCTCCTGTTTAAATACAACCCAGCATGTGAGCTGAATGCAGACAGATTAGGGGGAAAAAAAAAAAAAAGTGAAAAAAAAAAAAGAAGTAATTCCTTAACAATTCTAAAATGAGCTCAAGTCATAACACACAAATTGTTTGCTCAGCTAAAATGTGCTAAACCAAAACAAATTAAATGTAACAGAGAATATGAGAGCTGAAGGCTGAAAGTCGTTTCAACAAAAGTAAAAAGGATTGGTGTTCTCCCTTTAGTCGTCTGTGTGTCTTTGGTTACCCAGATTGAGGGTAAATGGACCCGCTATTTTGTAAGAACGAAATTGCCGTTCGTTGCCTAAGTTATAAAATACGGTGCTGATAGAGCAGAGGGCCCCTTTGGGGGGCTGCTCCTTGGCCACGTTCTCTGGCTCTGGAAATCCAGAAGTGCTGTACAGCAGCTTTAACTGTTGCTGTGTGCTGAGGAAATCTCAGCCGTCCTGCTGGATCCCTCCTGCAGCTCCAGCTTCCCAGGACCCCGGCTGTGCCTCGCCACCACGGGAGCAATCCCTAACTGCCCCATTTTGGGGCTGTTTCAGACCATTGGCCAGTGGGGACCTGCAAACCTGGTGCAAGGCTCTTGCCTCCTCTCAGTGCTAAATAAAGCTAGCTGTAATGGCTACTGATGTCTGTATTTCATGTTACACAGCAGTAATGCTTCAGGTTTTTCTCCTTCCCAGAACAGCAAAAAAAGGCATAATAAATGGAGACACCCAAAACACTGAATTGCACAACACCTCCTCTCCTCACTGGACAGGTGTCCAGCACTAATATTTTTGTACCAAAGGCAGCCTGGGTAGCCCTGGGCTGCAGTGTATGCGAGTAGAGGATAGAGGAACCTGGATGGGAGCCACTAGATGTATCAGGGAAATGAAATTTAGCAAGGCATGGGAGTAGGAGAGGGAAGGCTAGTTTTACACTACATAATACACTTGCTTTCCTGCCACTTTCAGGCCAGATTCTGTCTAAAAAGGCCTGTTAGATAGTTCCCCAATCTGCGATAATAACCCTTAGCTCTAATATTACAGTATTAGCATCTGTTCTTTCTTAGATTTCCCCCCTTAAATTTCTTTTTTTTTTTCAACTTGAAAACAAACCCAAACACTGCTAAACTATAACAAAATACCCAGCAGAGGATATGAGTGGTTACAGGTTTCCAGCTCTACTGGAAACATGCTGCTCTCCAAACTGCTCGAAGAGAATCCAACACTTCAAGCTCAGCTCCATGCCAAGACATGTGTCCAAAAAAACCCAGATGCCTTCAGTGTTTTATTACATGCAGTGCTGAGCTGTTCAATGGCTCTGACTGCAGTAGCCAGGAATATTGGGAAATTGCAGACGCAAACACATACACACACAGAAAAATATGCAGGCCTGGGACTTCACTGGTGAACATCAGTTTTGCTGCTCAGGGTAAGAACTGCTTCCAAAATCGGGTAGAATGGGATAGAAACGCTGTGTTGCTTCACAGGCAGAGGCAGATGTGGTGCAACTTGATACAGCAGATACTTTGCAACTGACTTAGGTATGTTTAACAGTATCTATAGAAGTTCTGCTATCAGTTTCAAAGCCAGAAATGGGTATAAAATGAAGTCTGAGGTGGCCTATAAACAACAGACAGTTAAAAGACAATGGCAGAGATCAGGTTAACAGGCTTACCTGGGCCTACCTGTTTCCTACAGCAGTATAACTAATGAAAATGTCTTTCATTTAAGATCAGAAAAGTAGGGATGTTGGTGGTGATGAGACCGAATGTGAGCACGAGCTTTTACTGTTGCCAATACTTTTTTCTTTAGAGTTACTTCATTTCTTATTTGATTAAGATTCACAGTCACAGAAACGTGACTTGACAAGGATAAATGTTTGTGGAATTTTTCAAGTGCATGAGAGCTCACATTAAGTTATTAACAAGGATTCCAAGTTCTCTTGGATTCTTTACAAATTCAATTTGTAAAAAATAAACCTGAAATATCTGGTCCAAAGAGTTTTTATTCTGAAACCCAAAGCAAAATACATGAGGTGATATCCTTTTGAGAACCAGCTGTTGGCTCTAGCTGGGAGTCAACTGGGAAGGTGGGTCTTGGCCATCTGGGCACTGGTCAGTCACAGATTAGGAAGCAGCTGTTGTTCATTATCTTTCAAAAAAGGAAGCTGCCACCAGCAGCACCCAGCAGCATTCCGGTTTATGGGCTATCGGCCCCACTGCTCTACCATCTCCCCCTCTAGGGTCTGTAGGGAGAGTAAGAGAGATGTTCTCAGCTGGTGCAGGGACACCCTGCAAGCATGGCCAGGCCTCCCCTTAAGGGGCACTGACAGTCCTGCTCTATCCATGTGGTAATATTCTTGTGTCCATTGGCCTTGTTGCCACATCATAAGCAGAAGTGAACACTGTTTCTTTTCTAGTACTGCCCATGCATGTTTGAATTTGAGATATGGTTATTCAAGAATTACTCCATCCATTTAAAATACTTGTATATCAAAGTACCAAGGGACGCATCTTCTAAGCCACATTACATTTCTCACAGATACCAACATGAAGAATGAACTTTTGTTAGATAGATGTGGAGCTTACAAAAAAAGATTAATAGGTAGCTTATATGTTAAGTGTAGAGACTCTAATGGGTGTACCCTTGTGTCTGATGGTAAAATCTGAAGGGAAAAGGCACAGGCTGTTATGAAAAGAAATAGGATAATTGCCCTGCATCTCCCCAGCTTCAGAAGCATCTCCAGATAAGACCAGCAGGGTGGATTTGCAGTGACAGCACTGCCATGTCTGGGCAGGGGAAAGGCGATGAGCTCCGGAGTGGCAGGAGTAGGGTACAGGACCTGGGGAATGGAGACTGTTTGTGACTGATGTGCTACAGTAGGTGGAAGTGCACAGTGCTTTTCCTCGGCAAATATCCAGCGCCGCTTTATCCTTTACTGGTCCTTCTTCTGTTGCAATCACAGTTCAATGTTCACCCTTCATTCAGGATGGGCAAGAGGTTTCCTCATTTAACTGCTGCTGCTCTGGCACTGGATGCTTGGACTGACAAGGGCTGAGCCTTGGAGAGCGAGCAAATCCATTTGCGGTGCCCGGCCTCGTACTGCCAGTGATGTAAGGTTAATGACCTGCAGAGATCTGCACAAACAGTGCGAGAAGATTTGCCAAAAATGTTGGCACATTTTTGTTGGCCCCACAGCCACATATTAAAGATGGAGGTAGGGACCAGTTTGTGGTTATGAGCCACTGTTCACATTGGGAATGCCAGGACTGAAGAGCAATAGTGGTGAGGTGCAATTCCCACTGGAGCTACTGGTTCGAGGGACCACAACCCCCACCAAAGGGATGAGAGGCTACAGCTCTGTCCCCTCTGCTGTGTACTCTGACAATGGTGCAGTGAGAATAAAAGGAGAAAGAGCATTTGCTTTCCCCCTGCTTTTATTTTTTCCTTTTCTTAGGCAAACACCCACTCTGGTGCTCTGACCAATGACACCTATGGGCACCTGGGTGAATTTGAAGAACTAAAAGACAGGATGCTTAATTTTCTCGAGGTCATCTGTTGAGAGCTGCAGGCTGATTCCAAGCTTCTTACCCTGGTGCTGTTCCCATTGGCACTACTGGGAGAGGTGACAAGGGAGCCAGCAGCTCTGGGTGGTGGGGTAGGGCTCCAGGCTTTGACCCAATATTTTGGTCTGACTCCACACTGCAGTACTGCAGTTCTTTTAAACCATGCTTTCCAGAAGTTGGTGTATTTTACCAGATGGGATCCTCATTGTGTGACAGTTCGGTCCTGCGAGTGAATGAAGGGCTCTCCACTTACACATGCAAAAATATCCTTCCGTGTTTCAGTAGTATTTATTGAGGACTGTGGGAATGGTATACACCAGGAATTACACCTAAGCATGAGAGTCAGCTCATGGCCAGGCCTCTTCCAGGTACACAGCAGCATCTTTCTAACTAATAGGAACAACAAATGCAGCTGGAGAAACTGTTCACTATTCTGTAGGAGGTTTCAGCTGAGCTCGTAAGCAGTGCTCTGCAACGTTGGCTGCAGGCTGGTTCCTGCAGGCAAGTGCTGGAACAGCCCCCTGACGTGCTGGAAAGGAGCTCTGTGCTGCTTCATCTGTGTGTTTGTCTGCAATTTCTTTTCAATTTACACATATAAACATGCACACTTCTCCAGTCTTTCTAGATTTGAGTAAGTGTGCTTTTTTAATTATTTTTTTTCCCCACGAGTAATACTGGAGAGTGCACTCCCCACCTTTCAACACTTCTGCATTCATATCAGTGATCACTTTAGCGTGACCTACTCCCTTTACCTATTTCCTCTTATGAGCCCGGCCAAGTTGAATTTGAGACACTTTTGGGAGACTCTGGTATTCAGAGAATTGGTGCTGAGCACTTTCTAAAGGTTTCCTTTGCAGTGTAAGGAAGCTATTAACAAAAAGCTCAAAGCAGTGCAGAAGGTGTCCAGGTATTAACGTCCTCTTCAAACCTGATGCAGCAGCAGCAGAGATCACTGGAAGTCACACTAACATCAGGTGTATTAGTCAAGAATGGCAAAGAAGGCTGTTAAAAATGAGTTTGGGTAACTAAACTGTATGTGCTTGTGCTTGTGTATGAATATATATATTCCGCATACGTTGCTTACAGGAAGAAAGTTGCTTGGTTTGATGTTAAATTCTACTTAAAAGCTGTTAATACTGGTTTAGTTGTTACATCATGAAACCTCTCAGACACTGCTCAAGAGTTTGCAATGGCCTTCAGTAGTTTCACTGGTCTTTGTATGGAGCTTAAACCTCTACGATTCACCTGTGTTATCTGTTGCACTAAGAAAACAGCACCCACCCATCTATGAAGACTCTTCATAGAACTTTTTAGAATCTATCTTCTTGTCACCTTTTTCTTGAGCTTGCAAATGGGTGGAAAGCTAAATGACCCTATTAGAATTCTATTGGCCTTTCTCTTAGCACATGAGACAGATAAATGCATTTTTAGATAATACTTGACCAGTGCTTCTTCTGGAACTGATGATTTCAGTAAACGTTGAGGATTTTGTCTATTTAGACTCCTCTAAAAGCTCCTTCATGTGTATTCATGGAAAGAACACTTCTGCAATAGCTTGAATAAAGGAGGAATAGAGAGCTTAGAGCAAAAGAGATATTACTAGTAAACAAAAGCACACCTACTCCTGTGTTTAAACCGAGAAAGCGTTGGTGTTTCTTGATCTCTGCATTCCTTTTACTGTGCTCCTCTTTTAACACCACAAACTTCTTTCTTTTCCTTACAATCCAAATTCTAACGCCTTTGCATCTTGTCATCTGGCCTCAGGAGCCGAGGGTGACATAAACAGTATATGGCTGCTAAATGTCAAGCAGGCTGAGGTGTCAGCAGAGCACAGCTGAGAGCTCTGGAATTCAAATCAGGACCCTTGTCTCTGTGATGCACTTGGAGATCCGCTGCTCCTTCCCAAACCAGCTTGGGCTACTGCAGGATTTTCCTCCACTCGAAGGCTCCTGGGAAGTCAGTCTATCTATCAGGAAAATCCCATATTTTAAGTAAAAAGTGGAGGAGGGCACTTCCTCGTGAGCTTCATTGTTTATGAGTTGGTTCTTCCAAGCGTTGTTCAACCTACTGTGAGTTAAACCTAGTCCAAAGACATTGGTGCTGTGCCCGGGTTAAAAAGCGGGTAGGAAGCTGCATTATAGAAACAGTGCTATTTTAGGATTAAGCAACTTGAGTATCTCAGCTTACTTTGCAGGTTACAGTTAGATGCTCAACTAATGAATCATCATCGTGCATCATTTGCATAACTGAGGGAAGATAATGCACTGCAGAGTAAACGCAGCCTCTAATTTATGGACAGAAGAACAGAATCATTTTTTTACAACATTTTTTTTTTCCATTTATGTTTTTATATGTCAATGTAAAAATGTTTCCATGGAGACCGTAAAGGTTTTTATTAAAAGGTCGATAATATACCTCCTACATAATAATTTAAGCAAGTTGAGTGAAACCTTATGATCTTGTTTTTCGACATGTTCCAGTTGGAGTCTTTCCTCCATTGTAACCTATGCCAGAAAAATGCAGTGAAACTGTAAAACCTGAGAATATGGCATTGTAGGAGTACATATATAGAGATATAAAAATATTAATGTTTGGAGGTAAAAAATACATTAGCACGATAAAAGTGAGTTGGCTCGGTGCTGTGGTTACGTAATACTTGGTGCTAACATGTAGCATGTACTGCATATGCTACACCAGCATATTTTGTGATATATAATCCAGTGTTTATCTATATTCAAATTAGAATCTATATTTTAACCGTATCCCCTAGGGAAATATTATTTAAACAATCTCAGTCGCAGAAAATAAACATGTAGACGAAAGCTAAAACAACTCTGAAGCATTTTTTCCCAAGCCTGATTACACCACACTCTGCTGTCTTAACGTATCTTTAATTATTACAGCTGATCTGAACACAAAGGGGACAGATTCTCAGTGGCAGAGAACTGGCTGAGCTCCATTGCCATTTCCCATGGAAGCACGTTGACTTTCATCAGGAGCAGATTTGGTCCGGCTTCCTTTTTGTTCCTTTACTTTCTGCCTTTCTATGTTTCATTCTGCTGGTCTGTGCCCAAGTGCATGAGCCTGAGTAAAACCCAACCCCTGCTTCAAACCCAACCTCTGCTTCAGTGGGATTCACTTGCTTCACTTTTTCTCTGATGTCTTCTGTTCCTCAGGTCTCAAGTGGGAAGGCAGAAAAAAAAAAACAGTAGAGCTTGATGTTGCTTCATGGCATCCTTTGGTTTACAGAAAATATTGTGATGTGAGGCAGGATTGCCAAGGGCTGTTGGCTGCAGCCAAAGGATACGCTCGGTTTCTGCTCGTGGTTGATACCACAGTGCCTCCAAGAGAATATTTGCCTTGAGCAGCCGAGGACTTCGTAAAAGAGCAGAAGCCGGTCTCAGTGCGTACAAGTGCAACAACCTGGCATCAACAGCATTTCCCCAAAGCCCATCAAGTGCCATTCTGAGAATAAAAAACCCATTTTATCTTCTTAAAAGGCAACTTTGCTAATATGGGAAACTTTCCGGTATTTGCATAACCTTAATCTTCTGGTGAACATTTGGAGATTCTACACTATTGCTTTCAGCAGCCAAGTAGCTAACACAAGTCCTTTTGACTATGTGCTTTCTGATTAACCAGTAGTATCTGGGAATAGTAATTGGTCATGGCCATCCATCTTATGGGGTTGATTAACTGGGAATAAGCAGCACATTTTTTCTTTCTTTTTTTCTTTTTTCTTTTTTCCTTTTCCTCTCTCTCTCTCTCTCTCTCTCTCTCTCTTTTCTTTTTTTCTTTCTTTTTTTTTTTCTTTTTTTTTAGTCTAAAGCTTTTTCTGTGGTAATTCCACCGTTCATTAGGATGGAGAAATTGGCTCCAAACCAAGTACTTCTGCCAAAGCCATTATTTCCATCATCACACTCTGCATCAGTCTGCAGTGCAGCCTTGTGGGAAGACAATGTTCTGTCCCCTTGTGGTTCTTAAGTTATGGGTAAGGAGCTTACATATATTAAAAGGAGGGTCTTCACTTAGTCTCTTAATCTTTATGAGCGCTAATAATAGTCAACTCTGTTTCCAAAATTTAGAAACACTTGCTTTCAACATAGATGGGTTGCATACGCTAGAAGATAAGTCTCGGCTCAATGAGATTAGAAACTCCATGCTTTTTTTGAATGCCTATACATTTTTGCATTTTTTTTTAAAGTCTTCTGTCGCTTTAATACATACACTTTTCCTCCTATACTTACATTCTGTATCTTTAAGAGGATAATTGCTGAATTGAAATTTGAGAGTGTTATCTTAATAACCAATTACTCAAATAACTTTGAAATTGGCTTAAATTGGCTCGTCATGCTACATTTACCTGAATCTTTTTATGGGAAAGTTAGGAACAAAAAAAAAAGAAAAGAAAAAAGA
>VXAB01011747.1:54117-100577 GCA_013399175.1 Odontophorus gujanensis
ACCCTTGGCAGACTGATTTGTTTAGCATTGCTGGAGGTTCCTGGCTGCAGCAGGGAGAGTGGCCCAGTGTGACCCCAGTGCAGATCCCCTGCCCGGCTGCCTCCGGTAGACGGAGGAGAGCAGCAGGAAGCTGAGGCAGCTGGACACTGCTACCTGCTCACCCTGCAGGCAGTGCTCTCCTGAGGGCCTGCACAAACACAGCCTGCTGCCCTGAGCTGAGAGCTATGTGGGAGCAGAGAGGGATGGCTGGAGAAACTTGCTACCGCTTCACAACGCCTTTGCCATTAGCAAGGCAGCAGTATGTAGCAGAGGAAACAGTCTTGCTTTATAGATCAGTTTGAATACATCCTTATAATGCCTGAGAAAGATAGCGAAATTCAAGATAATCTTCTTTACAGATTTTGTGTGTTCAGTAACACGGTTGACATGAGGCAGCTATAATCATCTGTAGTGGGACAGCAGATGCTGTCTGGCATTACGTGCTCTTTGTTCCTTTGTCATTTCTTGGTATAAAATAAATGGTAGACTGATAAATCATCAGAAAATCCATATGCCTTTACTTAGTCCTGTTCAGACAGTTTCATTTCACGAGTATTACATGGCAGGTTTGAAGAGAACTCATTAACAATGAGTGAGTAACATCTCCAGTTGGCATTCGCTTTCAAGACCGGTCCGTATGTTTTACAGCTCAAAACTCAGCATTCTCCGGTACAGATTCATCATCTAATTCTGGAACACCAGAATATTTTATTCCACACTTGGAAGCACTGAATGCAAGATCATATTGCTTAATATCCATCAAAATGGACGTGGCTGGTCATTAATGGATCGTGTTCTCCAAGGCCTGGGTGCGACCAGGAGAAGCAGAGTCTGCAATGTGATGGATCTACCGAGAAGGCAAAAATTTATGCTCATTTCTCTTTTATTTTACTGCCCCACCAAATTTCAAACCAAGTGGATCCATACAGAGCATACACAAAAGAACCAAATATCATAAAAGTGAGTCTGATTTAGGAGGAGTCAGAGGGAAAAATAAAGTGCTATATGTTGTGCTCACTCATGCCAAGTGGAGACATGCCAGAAACCAGAAGAGGATAGTTTTGCTGATTGAAAGGAGCACACGGCACCTCCTGAATGCCTGGTGCCCTTTCTACTCTGTACTGCCCACATACAGTGCTATGAAACAGCAGAGTCTGAGGTTTTGGCATTCTCCATGATTCGATTTATTGATTATTTTTTTGCACGACTGAAGCTCCCACTGGAGGATATTTTTCCTCTCACATTAAATGTTTTTCCATTAATTTGAGTACTGTTTTCACTAATAAATTATTCTGAATATTGGAAATTTGAATAATTCTGAGGTGCAGCAGCCCATCCCCGAAGTGTTAGTTTCCCCAAGTATCTCAAAATAGAGAGAGGTCAAAACACTGTGAAGTCTGAGTTATGATAATAAAGCCTCATTTTTCTGAATACTGTAAATGACAGGGAGAAATATGAGGCAACTCCATCTAACCCTAATCCCCTGTTTGATAATTTCAAATGTATTTGTCCTCCAACTAAATAAATGATTTAGGGCTACTCCTAGACTGATCTTCTTTGTCGACTATCCACTTTATCCTTCAGTGACTACAAATACTAAGAGACAAAACAAGAACTTTAATGGTTATTTTTCTGAAGTGTAATATATTTTACCAACAAATATGTCTTTATCAGCTTAGGTAAGATGTCCAAAGCAAGATTCTGATGGTCCAAACTGCGTTTTATTATATTTTAACCCTCAATGTGTACAGTTACAACAACAGAAATATGTCTCCCAACCGTTATGTTTTCCCCTAAGTCTTTTTCTGTTTCTTTCCTTCGGATCCTTTGTAATTACCTCCAAATAAATAATCTCTTCACACTCATTCCACTCATTCCAAGGCCAGTTTGCAATCTATTTTTCTATTCCAGAGGTATGATAATATTGTGAGCCCTTCCTTAGTTTTTGTTTTTTTTTTCAAAGTCTAATATGAATTTTAATTTTAAACTCAGTCTGAGAGAAATCAGATTTTATTTCTCACAAATGATGATTCAGCTTCAACTGATTCTCAATCCACTTTAGCTCTCTAGGTCCAAGAAGATAAATTATTAATTTGACGTTTTTATTTCATACCCTACCTGTAAATTTAATCTTAGTTTTTGACCATTTCAACTATCTTTACTTCATATGAATGAATCATTTCGCAGAATGGAAATGAACGTCTCATTGTCAGAAGCAATGAGCTAAAGGGGTCATGAAGGTCTAGCAATAAGGTCAGCTAAATCTGTTCCTACTTTCAATCACAAACCTTATCAGCGGACATCCTACTATTTTGAAGCTCAACCACAAACTTAGGTAAAGATTAGACACTGAATTTTCTCTCAGATCTAAGTAGAAGACATCCATATCTGTGGCTACCAGTCCTTAGCCAACTTCCATGCATTTACAGAGTTCAAAAAGTGAATGAGGCATTCAGGTGACTTGTTGTCTCACATGCTCAGCTCTCCTTGTCCTGGTTCTTTTGTTCACCTTTTGCATACAGCAAAGCCTCATCTGGCCCCTCAGTCACTTTTTTTCCTGCTTTGTATTACCTGCAGTACTTTCTCAGAAGACACGAATAAAAGAGGGTGGGTTTTGAAAGGGAGATATTTTTGGCTTGGAAAGCACACTTCTCTAACAATTTTCTGAAGCACCAAATGGTTTAGGGATAGAGAAAGAATGCCTTTTTTTTTTTTTTTTTTGAATACTTTTTTTTTTTTTTTTTGTTAATAGAAAGCAGGCTTTGTATGGTACCTGTAATTGAAGAGGAGAAATCTGAGATTTCTGCAGGCATTTAAGGACATGTGTATAGGATTTAGGTGAGTATAGCTCCAAGTGCATAAATGATGAATGAAATACCGACCGCACAGCATTACTTATTTCTGTTCATAGAGGAATAACCATATTTTGTTCTACTCTGGTTCTTACTTGGCATCCTGATCCTGTAGCTACTCCTGTGTCAGGTCTTAGGGATATGAGACTACAGTGTCGTGGGCAGTGGAGGAAGTCTCTTCTTGTAGGTCCTGTCCTAGACAAGACATACTCTGGTAGATCCCACTCTGAAGTAGAAGACCTCTTGACTTCAGGCAGATAGCGCATACATAACAGCTCATCAGATCTCATTGTATGTAACACAAGGAGCTAAACTCCTGCTGGAAACACTGAATTTAATAATGGCATACAGAACTTTACAACAGTTCATGTGTTTTTAAGAATTCATGTGTAGCCAAGAATATACACGACACAAGATCACATTGTGAATGTTTCCAAGGATATTTGTCAGCCACTGGCTATAGAGATGCCTTTCAGCACACAGGGAACTAAAACTAACAGAAACCCATTGGATGCAGGTCAGGCACTGGCTGTGCATCCGTGATTCATGAGCCAACATATTTTTATCCGCTCTATGGTTGGTAACGACTGCAAAGACAACTTTTGTACTTTCACTGCTATCCACGATCTCTCTAGGTTTCTGAATACCTATCATCCCAGATGGCCCTGCTCAGCCCTTGAAGTCCTCTTAATTTGCTCACCTTGGTCAAAACTGCAAGATATTGTACTTTAACCGTCTTATACACTCAAACACTCGACGGAAACACGCTCAGTTCCTCACCTGCCCACACTTGTAGGGCAGGGATCTGCTGCCAGGATGGATGCCTTCAGACCCATTTCTCCACGGGATGGGTGTCTCCTCCAGCCCAGACTCTGGAGACACGATTATGGTGCTGTTTCAGTTAAATAAAGTTGATAAATTCTCTTGTCCACATAAAAGAAGTCCATACCTCATTTAGCAGTGCAATTTGCCTACCTACCGTCACTAGCATAAATCTCCTTTATTAACTGACTAATCTTCCTTCCTTCTCTCTTTTTCCTTCTGTCATACTTTCTTTAACTCTCCTTATATTAAGCACGAAGTACAAACCACAAAATCCCACTTCATTCTTTCTCCTCTCCCAAACTGTAAAAACAATGGCCTTTCATGAGAGTCAGGGCATTTTTCATGGGTTTTTTTTTCCCCTAATTCAAGCTGCTGCTGGACATTTGTGCTGTCAGGTGTGAGGCAGGTTCCACCATACCATACCATGAGAAAGATTTCCTCCTGCAATATTTCCAGTCCAATTAGAAACAGGAAAAAATAGAAATCTCACCAATAAATAAGTAAATAATTTCTGAAGGATTTTCTGTTCCAGCTTTCCATACCCCAGGGACTCTAAGGCTGAGGCTAGATGACCATCTGAACCATCTGGGCTCTCACTGAAACTCAGCCACCTCTGCACCCACCGTGGCTTGGCCACTTCCCCCAGTCCACTCCATTGCCACCTTCCTTCTCTGGTGCCAATTAGGCTTCCTGAGCAGCTATAGGCAAACCAAAAAACAACAACAAAAAAAGAAACGAAGGGTTAATAGAAACCTTATAAGCTTGCTAGGCCTGAAGAAGTACAAGGCATACAAGTCTTATGTAAATGTGCAATAAAAATGAGGAAAGGAAAAAAATAATAATAACTTGAAGATGAGGGTGCTGCTTTTATTCCCAGTGTTGGCTAATAATTAGGGTGAGAATGTCATGCAATGAATTTAAAGCATCTCGTATTTGCTGTAGCCTTTGTTGCTGTTTTTACTTCCTTTTGGATTAACTTCCCTTCTAACCAATACAATATTTTTAAGCAATAAAGCATTCACTCAATATTCCTTTTCATAAAACCCTCCATGGCTGTAAGAAAACATAATTGGATGTGCACTATACAGCTTGAGCTTCATAAACATTAAGTCCAACAACATGTTATAAATAATAGTGATACAGAAGATTAGCTCTATTAACCTCCTAACTGAGCTGGAAGCATTAGCCTCTTCCAGAAGAACTACTGCTCCGCAGCATTCAGCGCACAAACTCTTTGTGTCTGCCTTTAATTTCCATTGCCACTGCCATTCCCACATCTGCCTTACAGACCTTCCATGCTTCTGGTCCCCTCTAGGTCAAAATGCACAGTGGCAGATTGGCATATTGAGCTATTAATACGTTGCTCTATGTGTTACAGATGTTGCATAAATGAACAGTGCTCTATCACTGTTCCTTGACGTGGAGGCCCCGGGGGTGGGAGGCTGAGACCCAGATCTGTCTACAACCTGCCTGCTCTGGCAAAAAAAAAAAAAAGAGCAAGAGGGAAAAAAAGGAGAGTTGCCCCTTATTGCAGAATCGCATTCCAGCTTGCAGAGTCAATTTTTCAGATGTTCTTGCTTTCCTGTTCCTTGTTCCTGCACTCAGACCTCATCTGGTCGTGGTGAAAAATGATGTGACGCAGTTTTTTATTCTGCACTTGACACCCTTATGGAAGGCAACGTGCCTCATTGATTCCAAACTCCTCAAAGGTCAAGGCACTAGGAACAAAGATTTTTTGGAAGCAACCCAGGAAAAACTTCAAAATTGGACTCCATATACCCAGAAAAACAGAACTGTTAATTGTTACCCCTTCTGTTGCTATTAAGCTTCGTATGAACACTGAACATATGTTCCGCGATCATGTACTTTTATATTAAAATGTTATTGAGTCACCAGGTGAAACGTGTATTAAGTGCACAGCTGAAAAGAGACAGTAGGTTTAAATTTTGACAGCAAACAGCTGTAGGATTTCTAAAACTTAATTCAAATAATGTAATCAATAGGTTATGCTACAGTTTCAAGTTTCCCCAAACAAATTTATACCGAAAAGGATATTAATTTATTTGAGATTAGTTCAGCTAAAAGATAGATTTTTCTCTGTCACCTCTAAAGCACGGGTTAAAAAAAAAGTAATAATAATAATAATTTGAGATGTTTTAAGAAGTGCAAACATATATATATATTTTGGTTTAGCACACCACAAAACCATACGCTTTTTTTTTGTTTCACTCTTTCTCCAGTGCAGATTAGTAATGATTACGCACTCCTCTGTTTACTCATTCTGCAGCTGTACAGGTTTTGAAATGCTAATAGGTGAATTATGTTCTCATTTTATCGTAGAATCGGAAAATGGGCCAAATCCAAACAAAACAGCATGTAAGGAGAGACCCTGAGTTGTTGCAGAGGAAACATGCCACAGAGCCATGTAACCTACCAGGGTTACCAGCCACGAAAAAAAAGTGCAAATGCATTTGAGCATCAGCTCCATGGCTCAGTAGGAAGCATGATGGGAGGTCAGGCTCAGGGCTGGGCAGGCTTTGGGCACCCAGTGCCCACCCATAGTTGTTTCGAGTCCCTGCTAGGCTAACTGCCCAGTCCTATAATGAGTAACACTGCAGGTGCTGTTCTCCATCCCTGCAGGATGCAGGGTAGGTTGACAGTCCTTTCCGTGGCCTTGAAACCCCATGGGGACTTGAGAGTCCGAGTTGTGGGGAACCCATTCACAGTTTAAGCATATCTGCTTGATTAGGCTTTCTGACGTGGGAAACCATAGTTATTTGAAGCTACCTGCACATAATTCTCATAGATTCTTCACTAGACTTATTGTGCATTGTAAAGGTGTGCATTAAATGTGCTCTGTTTGGTGAAAACAGAAATTCCAGTTCCTTAGGCAGGATGCTCTCCAGAAATGTACTGGTGCCCATGAGAAAGCAGCAGTGTGGAAGAAGGCTCTCAGCTCTTCACATATGGCAGTGACTCTATTTTTCATTTTTTTCCCTTTGACCTGGGTAATATATTTGGGAATTTGGCTAGTGGCATTAAGAAGGTGGATACCTCTTTATGTGTCTCTTCAATTTTTCTAGGATAACTACTTTCATTCCCCTGCTCTCCTCAGATTCTCATTATTTCATGGCAAGGTCTTTAAGAATGCAAACCCATGCCATAAGGAAAAACATTCTCATTAAGGAAACAAGAATCAGGAATCCTGTAGTCATACTGAAATATGTTTATGTTCATTCTTTCCTTTCATTATGTAGAATTGCTCTAGATTTAACTCAACCAAACCAAAAGATTATACTGACATTTGAAAAGGAAAATTATGAAAATCTCTGGGAGTTTGTTGTAAGAAAGGTTCTTTTATATGGCTGGATTTTGACCCAGTCTCCAAGAGGTCTCCTGTTTGATTGTATAGGTTGTATTAACATTTTAATGATTTTATTTCTATGTGTGTATAGAAAGTTTTTTCTTTGGAAACTCAGGAAATAGTCTCACAAGATTTGGAATTTAAGTTCAGTGGTTTAGTTACTATAAAGAGAGTCTTCCCAAATTATCTTCAATTTTTGTGGATCCTGTTGAATAAATATAGAAGGATAAGCATTTCTCTGTGCAGTTTGAACAATGCAGACAGTTAACACAAAGGGTTTTTTAATTTGCATTTAAAAAGTGATTACTCTGTGTTGTTCTATTTGGATGGACATGGTTTTTTAGTTTATTTTTTTGTTGCTGTTCATTGTTGGTGTTAGGAATTGCCATTAGCTGAGCTAAGAGTTAAAGTCAAAGTGATTGCAGAAAAACAAATAAACCTACTCATATTTACAGCTGCACTTTGGCCTTATTCATGCACAGAGTAAATCTCTCTAATGCCTGTAGATCTGCATATATTCTGAATTCTTATTTTTTTATCTATTTCCTGTGTTCTTCTAGAAGTGCTATTGGGTGTTTATATGCAGGAGAGTGGCTGAGAAGGTCCTTAAGATCCTGATCCAATGCTCACCAAGGAAATCTGTTGCTGGAAGGGGTGTGAGTTCCAACCAGGGGATCCAGCCTGGGGCTGTCATTGCCTGCTGAAGGGACTGCCTGGGATAACTGACAATTATAACTACCATTGTTACTTTAGGGAGTTCTGTCATTCCTTTACAAATGTGGTGACTTCTCATTTTTTCCTTAAAAAAGAAAAAGAAAAAAGATAATGAGTAAATTGGAGAGAACTTTGATTTTTTTTCCCCCCACTCTGTGCTTTAAATGGTGAATTGATGGTTTTCTTTGATACTGGCAGTCATGAAGAAAGTGGTTGCAGAAGACAGAAAAAAAATGTAACTTCAGGGCTTTTCACTCATAGGCAGAGTAGTTGGTTAGCTGGCCAAAACTGTCTTCACTCCTGAAAGGAAAACATATTAGAAGAGAAATTCATCCCTTGCATATTGCCAGTGCTACTCTGCTTGGAGAAAAAACTCCATCAATACAACTCCTGTAAAGACAGACCTCTGCCAAATATCATTTGGAGATGTCGTGGGACATGGGATTTGGCCCCTCATTAGAGATGCTGAGATTTCTCTCTCTAGAAGGGCAGCCTTCCAGCCTATGGGAATTAATGGGTGATGTACATGCATATGCAGGTAAAATTCAGCTCCCAGACATACTACAAGGTGGGCTGATCCAGAAAACTTCGCTGCATGTTGTTCCATCGCTCCAGAGACTTGTCCAATGCCAAATAATTGCAGTTTGAACGTCTATAGTACTGTTAGCACTGTCATGTATCAACTGAGAACTCAGAGGCAGTATAGAAAGCATACTGCACAATGCTATCCACTGTCATTTATTTATTTAATATATGGATTTTATATATTTTTATATAAAGATAAGTAATCTACATCAGTTTTTATGGTGGTATTTGGCTGATGCCTCACAATGAAGGCAACTTCACTCTATATAACAGGTAGTACAACTTTTAAAACAACTAAAAAGCAACAGTCTAGTATATGAACTAAGTGTGAGAACTATAACATCCGAATCTGTTGTTTGTTTTTCTTTTGAATGCATCTCCTTGAGTTAGTAAATGTATATTCGCCCTCATATGAGCCTACGGAATAAAGATTCCCATTTCCAGGATAGATGGCCCAGAAAGGCAATGGAAATGCTGGGTACGTGATCTCAGAGCTACCATACAGCAGCCAGTTTTTAATATTGAAACAAAGTACAGGCAGTTATCTGCAAACCAGTGGCATAAAACCAGTTAAACAGTGGGAATATGGGTGCACTGTGCTACCTGGCGCATAACTGCGTGGCAAAGGCTAAAAGGTGATCTGTGGTAAGAAATTAAAAAGGTCTCACGAAATATTGAGCTATTCTGTGAAGGGTAATATCCTAAATGTGGAGGGTTTGTGCATAGCAAAGCCCAGCTGCAGGAAGAGATGCAGGAGCCGGGCAGCATCGGCTCACTTCAGCCCACAAAGTTTGGTCTGGAGAGAAGCGGTGCTGACTCCACGTGCAGCGGTGGCTCTGAACAACACGCAGACTGCTTGATGAGGGCTTGGATTTCTCACGCCGTTTTGCATACCAAGCCTAGCTGCTTACAACTGCATTTAGAACTTTGAATGGGGAGATTGATTTTCTGATGAAGTCCGGGGGGATGTTTCTCCACCGAGCTAAATGAAAAGGAAATAAATTTGGAGAAAATGAATTTGTGAAGGAGGCTTGTTTGCTTTTTCCTTCCCCCCATTCGCTTTGTATTTTTCCTTGTTTCCTGTGGTCCTTGCGAATCACCACCCAAATTCATGTCAAGCAATTCTCTGCCATCTCCCACAGCCAGCCGTGGGTGCAGGGCAGTGCCCATTGCACTGCTACAAAGCACATTGTGCTCCTTGTCTCATTCTCACAGAGCTGCAAGTGTCTATGGATGAAGCCCTTTCTAGCAGCTCCCATAACAACAACCACTGGCTGGGTGAGGAGATTAAAGCGGGAGAAAAGGAGGAATAAAAACAACAGACCTGGGAATATGTGCCATTAAGCATTCTATTGTACTTGCCCCAAAATGATATTCTTGGGAATTTACTCAACATTTTATTACTCACTGTATTTAAAAATATATACTTCATCCAACTCTTCTTTACACAGTGGTGCTGCTAAACATTTAGCATATTTTATGTGTTCAAATAAACTGGAGAGTGTGGCTTGCAATGCTAAAGGAAAGGTAGCAGTTTACTGGCAGAACTTGATTTCACACGTTACTTTTACACAACTCCTGACGTTGTTCACTTCACTAATTGTAAGCCTAATAACTTGTCTGCAGAACACCGAAATCTGATTTCTTGTCTGTGTGAAGAACGAAAGCAAGTGGCTAAGAATGCCACGAGTGGTCACAGTCAGTGAGTGTCCAGGGTGAGAAGGTACAACTAAGTTTAAGAATTTTCAGGATCTAATAACAAATGCCTAAAAATCATTCAAGTGCCCACTGTGCAGGCCAGCACTGGTTAGAGGGGAGGGAAGGGGGTGAGGGTGTTGACCATGAGGTGCAGCAGTAACCCAGGAGGTTGGGCAGAGATAGGTTTCATCCTGCCCACGTCATCTTCATGGCCCTTCTGATGGGAGATGCCTTCACCAAGAGCCCCCAGAATGTCCCTCAGGTTCCAGGTCCACCAGCTCTGGCGTATTCAGCAAGAATTTTCAGGGGGGGGGGTTCCTCCTCCAATAGAAATTTGAAGTCAGAAAGATGTTGTCGTTGTTTCCTTAAAAAGTTGTTGTTGATGAGTGCACATTTCAACGTTCTCTAAAAAATATGGGGTGAGAAGTCATCTGCCTCCCGCAGTCATTTACCTGACACAGGTTTGGCTGAGTGCTCTGCCAAATGGGTTTATCAACCACTCCACAGCCTGTGCCAGAACGACGACAGATACTGCCTTCTGGGGCTGGTCACTGCTTGGAGCAATGTTCCTTGTGCCCAAGTCTGGGAAAGAGGGACCCTGTGGTCACCCTTACAAGCCAGACCCTCCAGGCATGATCACATCTGCCGCAGACTTAACCCACAGCCCAAACCATCTGAGCCAAGCCAGAATAGTTAAACTTGTCGCCATCTCAGAATTAGAAAAGTGAATTTAATCTTGGGCTGTCAGTTCAATTTTTTCCCCGCAGTTTCATGGAACAATCATATTTTCCCATAGGAAAAACACATGGGCTTCTAGCTAAGTTTGGTAAGGAGTTACTTTGTTTGCTTTTGTGAGACAAACAACAAACCAAACTATGTAGGCTTCTCTTTAGTTGTGAAACTTTTTCCTATGATGCATTTTCTAGCTTCAGACAAGTAAGGTCGCCTGGAGTGGAAGTCCAGGATCTGCAGGCTTTGTCATTCAGATCTGCATAGATGTTGTAAGCTAGCCACTCCAGCTAAATGCTGTTATTGTTGTCGTAAATTAGCATGAGTCTAACAGAAAACCCATGGACACAAAGGGTATCTTTCCATGGACTTAATTTGGTGCTGGCTCCACACCAGTGAGGCGACACACACTGGTTTCACTCATCAACCCAAAAGGAAGAGAGAGATCAAGAGGAAAAATTCTTATGTTAGTCTTTGTCATATAGCTTGTCTCTGAGCTGGGGACTGTGGTTAGACACAGAACAACCGCACCACTGCAAAAGGTTGAGAAAACAAAGCCATAAACCACATGCATGACTTCTCCCCCCTTGTATAGACTGGTTGAAGTCAGGGCTGCTCCAGCTGCTGAGTTGATTTCTATGGTGGAAGGACCTATGCTGCCAGCATAAATGCATGCTGAGGCATGGTCGGTGAGCTTGTATTCACACTGAAGAGCACATCAAGAAATTTGCTTGCAGACAGTCTGGACTATTGTGGGTATTGCCTTGAACTGAAGTAGGATGGATGACGTGCCAGCTGAGAGCTCATGTCCAGCTCATGGAGATAGCCTTCAATGGCTTCTTCCTCTTTTTCTTGCAAAAATGAACACAGTTCTCAATCAGATCACACCACCTCCTTTGCAACAATGTCAAATAGTCTGCGATGCTGTGGGAAGGATTGCCTGGTGTCTGGTGTTTACCTGCAAGTTTTCAGTATTTTCTTGCTGTGAAAGGTGTGCTGCTTTCAGCGGTGCAGGTTTTCTCTGTGGAAATNATTTACCTGACACAGGTTTGGCTGAGTGCTCTGCCAAATGGGTTTATCAACCACTCCACAGCCTGTGCCAGAACGACGACAGATACTGCCTTCTGGGGCTGGTCACTGCTTGGAGCAATGTTCCTTGTGCCCAAGTCTGGGAAAGAGGGACCCTGTGGTCACCCTTACAAGCCAGACCCTCCAGGCATGATCACATCTGCCGCAGACTTAACCCACAGCCCAAACCATCTGAGCCAAGCCAGAATAGTTAAACTTGTCGCCATCTCAGAATTAGAAAAGTGAATTTAATCTTGGGCTGTCAGTTCAATTTTTTCCCCGCAGTTTCATGGAACAATCATATTTTCCCATAGGAAAAACACATGGGCTTCTAGCTAAGTTTGGTAAGGAGTTACTTTGTTTGCTTTTGTGAGACAAACAACAAACCAAACTATGTAGGCTTCTCTTTAGTTGTGAAACTTTTTCCTATGATGCATTTTCTAGCTTCAGACAAGTAAGGTCGCCTGGAGTGGAAGTCCAGGATCTGCAGGCTTTGTCATTCAGATCTGCATAGATGTTGTAAGCTAGCCACTCCAGCTAAATGCTGTTATTGTTGTCGTAAATTAGCATGAGTCTAACAGAAAACCCATGGACACAAAGGGTATCTTTCCATGGACTTAATTTGGTGCTGGCTCCACACCAGTGAGGCGACACACACTGGTTTCACTCATCAACCCAAAAGGAAGAGAGAGATCAAGAGGAAAAATTCTTATGTTAGTCTTTGTCATATAGCTTGTCTCTGAGCTGGGGACTGTGGTTAGACACAGAACAACCGCACCACTGCAAAAGGTTGAGAAAACAAAGCCATAAACCACATGCATGACTTCTCCCCCCTTGTATAGACTGGTTGAAGTCAGGGCTGCTCCAGCTGCTGAGTTGATTTCTATGGTGGAAGGACCTATGCTGCCAGCATAAATGCATGCTGAGGCATGGTCGGTGAGCTTGTATTCACACTGAAGAGCACATCAAGAAATTTGCTTGCAGACAGTCTGGACTATTGTGGGTATTGCCTTGAACTGAAGTAGGATGGATGACGTGCCAGCTGAGAGCTCATGTCCAGCTCATGGAGATAGCCTTCAATGGCTTCTTCCTCTTTTTCTTGCAAAAATGAACACAGTTCTCAATCAGATCACACCACCTCCTTTGCAACAATGTCAAATAGTCTGCGATGCTGTGGGAAGGATTGCCTGGTGTCTGGTGTTTACCTGCAAGTTTTCAGTATTTTCTTGCTGTGAAAGGTGTGCTGCTTTCAGCGGTGCAGGTTTTCTCTGTGGAAATAGATAGATCAAGATGGAAACAGGAATTCAAAAGAACTCAAGGAATTTCTGTGCAAGAGGACACTAGACAACAACTTTTACATCTGCCTGAAGGACTTAGTGGCCTTTATTTTCTACTGCATTTGTCAACAATTGTAAGAGGGAAACAAAGACCCCTGTCCTGTGAAACATCCTACAGGTGCTTTGGAAGAACAGCGTAACAGCAGTCTGATTTTACAAGGACAACTCATATTCGCAAGACTTCAGTGCTGGCCATGAGTTTGCCCTTTCTAGGTGTCCTGCCTGGTGGCAACACCACCCACTGGTCTGCGTTTCAGAGGCCCTGGTATCAGCAGCTAACTGTAGAAACCTTCGTTCTCAGCACAGCTGTCACCATTTTAGTGTCTTAAAAAATAATTCTGTACTTTGTAACTGAGCGACGCTATAAAATCACATTTCCTTTCATAGCATGACACTAAGTCACCCAAGGGCTGACTTTAATTAAGAACAAGGTCAGAAATGCAATTATATATGAAGGTAGGTGCAAGACAGAGAGCAGAGATGCGGGAGCTCCTCGCATGCCTCAGTGCTGGAGGTGAGCAGCGGTTTGCTGCAGGCAGGCAGCCATTCTTGGGGAACTGCTGGAGAACTCCCCGAGGCTGTTGAGGCACTCAGCTGCAAAGGAGCTGAAGTTACGGGAAGAGAAAAAACTCCTGATACGGCGTTTCGAACCCCTCACATATCAGCATCCTCGGGCTGGTGCACTGCTATCATTTTCCAAATCAGGTACCAAATATCAGAACCAAAACACCTTAATTGCTTTCCTGGGGAAGCGAGCAGAAAGGATCCGGGATGTACAACCGTACAAATCTTGTGCTATATTGATTAAAACAAGTTACAAAATTACCTGCACTGCACGCATGGGAAGATTTTTTGACATATCCAAAGATGAGCGTATGTTAAAATAATCATCTGGAAATAAAAATGCTCAGAATATCAGAAGAGTCACTGGCGTTTTAAATTATTGCTTCTGAGCAACGCTGAGAAAACTGTGATCCAGAAAGTAACTTTTCAGCATCGATACATAAACCTGAGGACTTTTTTTTTTTTCCCTATTAAAAATAATCGCATCTGATAATGAACAAAATTAACTGCAAAAGAAACCCTCCATAATTCTTGAATTTAGCAACGGGCTCGTATTTTTCCCTTCACAGATGTTACAATACGGGTGTCAACACTTTTATTTCTTTGTCCGTAGGTTGAAAATTATGACTGCTTCATAAATTGCTAACGTGCTCAGAAGGCGCGGGCCCAGCTGCGGTGCACATGAGTTCAGGCTCCTGCCCGGGCCTCATGTTTCACCATGACCTCAGTTTCCTGTGCTGAATGGGAACCAACGCGAGCGAGCACTTGTAAAACTGTTTTTGAAGAGTGAAGTTATGAAGAGGTGCTGCAGTGTCAAACATCTGTTTCATCCATTACACTCAAATGGCAGCAGCGGCTGTACAGTAGGGCAAGCGCCGTCAATAAATTAAAAGCCTCTCGTGGCCACGCTCTCACAAGAGCTGCCCGGCTCTTGTGCCAGTTTGAATCATGGAAGGAAGATGCTAAATAAGAAAGTGAACATTTTGCTTGTTCTGAGGTAGCTCCTCTCTACGCTGATTAGAATGGTTCTCTTGCACAATTGCAGGATTGATTTTAGGATCGACAATTTAGGGCCTCGCCAGTCCGTTCGTGTTTGGAAATGCTCATGGCTGATGGGGGATTTCAGCCCATTTTAGTAAACAATTCAGGCTTTAATATCATTTTAACTTAAAATACTAGCAACAAAAAATAAGTACTGCTCTTTGTAGAAAACTATACTGTTTACAGATGTGTAACTACTGAAATTCTGTATTTATGATTTCTGGAGTTAGTTACATTAAGATGTGTCCTGTATCTGCACTGCATCTCTCTCTTCACAATTGGCATGTGTGTTAATTATCCAAGGAAAAATACATGCAAGTGCAATAGGACAGTTGTTCCTTGCGATAAAAATTAAATTGTATTCCAGAGAAGATATCTTATGCAAAATAAGCATTTCTTTTTTTTCTAAAACTAGATCTATTTATAGGTTCAGTGGGGATGGGGCTCTGGGAACTGAAATATCAACCTAGAAAGTCTGAGAAAACATTAAGAAGCTCTGAAGCAATTCACTTCGTGGTTTGTGGTAGGGATGCTGTTGGGATTAGTCACATTCACCACCTCACATCTCTGCAGCGGGATGCTTAGAGCTGCTGTGCTGTGACATGGCTCTGGATAGTGTGGGCATCCATAATGCAGCCCCACTGCCACTGCCATTGCATTGTCTTTATCCTTCCCCTCCTGACATCACTCCCTGTTTGCTGTTGTCCCTTCTTAGGCAACATGAATCCATTTCTTAAGGCAAAAGGCTTGGTCCCACCTGCTCGGACAGTTTTATTGGCATGCACATCTAGTTTTGTTCCCCTGTCTTCCTGACATCTCACTGTCCTCTCATTAACTCAGATATCCCCTATATATAGGAAGAAAACTTTGAAATAATGAACAAAGCTGCATAACAGCATATTAAAACACTCTTGGGTGGCTTAAGAAGAATGGAAAGTCTACTGGTTCCTGTTTGGCCTGGACTCATCTTGATAAAGAACAAAGCTGCTTTTGAGCTTTGTTAAGGACACCAGGATACATAGCTAACATGTCCACATGAGCCAACACAAATTCTGTCCAAGATATTTTTACCTCCCAGATGTGTTTTTTCATATCCTCCACTCCAATGATCTCAGGCTTAGCAGCATGCTAAACTGCCCATATTGCCCTCAGTCCAAAAAGGATCTGCACATTCCCACCACCTTCCTTCCTCTCACTGGTGCCCTGCACAGGCAGAGGTGCATGCAGGGAAATGACATTTTTGCCATCAAAACAGCATTTCTTGTGGGAATAAGTAGAGAGTCCTTAACCACTAGTGAAGACCTGGCCTCTGTCTGACCGCAAAGTACTCTATCCCATCTCAGGCAGTGCAGCTTCCTGAAGTAATGAGATGTCAGAAGAAGGAGAACTGTCACAAGGATATCTGTTTCCCAAGTAATGGCCAAAATACCCCCACAAAACACCCCAGAAGTCTCATAAAGTGTTGTGTTCATATGCCCTCATGTCTGGGAAGGAACCTGGTTCAGGCAGAGCAGAGAACTGATTTTAACTTAACACATGGTAAGCTGTCTACAGTTCAGGCAGCTGTTCTCCTGGTTTGCTGGTGAAGATGGCCCAGAGAGAAAATGTTTCAGTGGCTGAACATTTTCATAAGTCATGCCTCTATGATAGCTGCAGATTTAAGACTTGTAGTTGTAATCCGTACCAAGAGAGACAGAGATAACAAAAAACATTTTTTTTTAAATTTTTTAGAGATTTGCACATCTTCCTTTGGTGTAAACTGGAACTGTTCCTCTGACTGAATGGTTCGACTAGGAAACCTGTAAAAGAGCATGCAAAAGACAAATACAATGCAAAATACAAAACTAGAAATTCTTGGCACTTGGGGATTTGTGTTGGCCAAATGAGGAGACTGCATCCCAGAATCTCTGCTTGGAAAGGATATGAAGTCATTGTTCAAATGTGCACATAAACTGGATCTAGAGGAATAAGATTAAAAAAATTTACAGAGTTCAATCTCATAAAACTATCAATTATACGGGTCTGTTTGTGTCCATTTCTGTGAATTTTTCTGTAGAACAAATGTTTTGCTTTACTCCTGGGTTGGCCATGGAGCTGGCATAAAATGTGGTATGCTACTATAAACAAGAAGCCAAGGATTTGCTTAGCAAACATGTTGTTGTGGTTTCATTCACAGAGCAGTTATCGCAGGAGAAATGAGGTTGGCTGCTATGAAATAGGTGCATGAATCAAAAGTTTATGGATCCATCTGCCATTTTGCAGATGAAACCTTTTGCTGTTCTTTGAAAGCAATATTTTGAGTGCTCAGAAACTGGATTTTCTTCTGGGACCCTACAGCAAGTCTGCCTTTATAGAATTTAATTCAATTTCAGTTTGAGGTCTCAAAACCAGATGAGATAATCTCAGGCTGAACTGTGCTCTGGATGAAGCTGCGAAAGGGAAATAAACCAATTTTGTGTCTCATGTTCCTCTGTTTACCCAGCACAAATTTAAGCAAATACTAATACTGAAAGATTGTAATGGTTCTCCTATGGAAATCTCATATTCCTCCTCCTAGATTTGCTGAGGTTGGACATCATACACTGCTTACCAGCTAGTGTGTGACATTCCTGGTGCTGTGGGAAAGGAGCTGGAGAGCAGCTGAGTGCCATTAATTTTAGTATAAATCACGGTGATGTGTAGGATGTGTAGGATGGAGTACAGTCTACATCTCCTCTTCTTTCTCTGCTTTCTGAGTGACCTCACTTAAATTTTCTGTAGAAGGGGGAGTCTAAGGATGCAACTTTGTGCATGCTGCAGGTCTGGTGTTCACTTGACCTGCCGTGCTGATGCAACGTCTCTGAGTTGGTCTGGCCCTAGGCTCTCCTTCCTGCTAGGGAAAATAAAATAATAAAACACATGTTTCCAAGTGGATCATGGTGGTGTTTGTAATGTCACATTTCACTCTAGCCCCAGCAGCACTGTTGGACCTTGTTAAAGCAAATTTACAATTGCCTGCTTCCTTAAAGTATTAAATCCAGCGATTCCTTCTGGCTCGTTTCTCATGGTAAGCTTTATGAACGTGTTCAGAAATTTCAAATAGTGAAACAGTCAAATAAAAGAAGTTTGTGTATGTGAAGAAGTCTGTTTGCCTGAATTTGCTGATGAATCACCCCATTCCCTTCAGCCTACTGCTGTACTGGGTAGCTGAATCTGGGGGAGAAAGTGGAAGTTAATGCTGATGGACAGCAAACATTCTTCCAAGTTTTGTGTGTTTCTACCACAAAACATTTAATTATGTTGGAATATGGTTTTCATGATCAGTAGGATGTGGTAGTGGGCAAACCTCAAAAGGTAGAATGGTTTTTTTTGCCTGAAATTCATTCCTTATTAAAAAAAAAAACAAAAAACTTCAACACTGTCCATTTGAACTTCTTCACTGTGCCAAATTGGGTTGGAAAATCGTGAGAACGTATCTCCTGTGAGACTTCTGGTGCTTCCTGCCTCAGCTCCCGTTGTAAATGTCACAAGCACTCACAGAGCTTTTCATGTGGTATTTCAACACCCCTGCTGCCACGCTTGGTCAGATCCAGTGGCAGAGAGATGCTCAAAAGCAGAAACCACTGAAGAGGATGATAAGAAACAGAATGGTTCCCTGTAAAGGTTGTTTTATTTATCGTTTAATTTGCTTTTTTCTTTTTTTTTATGCTCCTATTATACTGTTTTGTAATCTGGATTTGGAAACTAAGTGGAAATACCATTTTTTAAATTTCACTTTTTTCCCATTTAAACTTTGTCACGGACTTGGGTCTGAAAGATAGGAGAATGGCTGCTGGTGGGGCACAGCTTGGTGTGCCCAAAGGTGGTCACAGAGTTTGGACCTAATAAAGATATGCTGCAGACAAATTCAAAACATAGGAAAAGCTGACTTCTGTCTTATTCCTGTGAATGTACACATGGTATTTTGGGCAACCAAAACCAGTACCAGGTTGGTGCAGCCAGAGGAGCTGCCAGCCAAGGGGAACAGTAGCAACTGGTCTGGTTAAGTGATCCTCTTGTGGTTTCCTATTCATTATTTGAAGGCTTGACAAGTTATGGAAAAGCATTTTAATTAACAACTCACGTACTTTAAAATAAAAATCAATAAGGTGTGCATATTTCCTTAAGTGATGTCCAGAGTTTGCCTCTGAAGTTACAGTTTGACAGATTTCCATTACGTTTATGGGCTTGAGATGGTGTGATTGTGTTTTAATATGAAGAATTAATAAAAGATACATGAACTTATATTTATATAACCCAGTGCAAAGGGGTCAGTGCATTTCCCACTCTAATTTTCTTCACAGTTTAGTTTTAAATGAATTTGATTCTTCAAGAAAAAGTGTAACGACATAAAGACATAACCCCACACTGACTCCCACCACCCACAAACTCTCACACACACACGAAGGAAAAGGGAAGAAAAAAAATGAGGATTGCAAAAAACACAGACTATCTTAATTTGTATTGGCTTTATTATTCTCTAGATAAAAGGCTGCTCAACATAAAATGAGGACTCCGAGTTCAAACTTTTAAGGAATTCACATATTTACATCAATTTTTAAAAGGTTTTATAACTAATGAACTCAGATTTCTTTTGGCATGGCATAAAATCCATTTGTACAGTTTTTAATTAAGAATGCAGCCCACGCAATTAAAATTAAGGGTAGAGACTTCATCAGATGTCCTGTGAGAACCCCAGTCGAAAAAATTATGTTAATGCTGTATGTCCTAAAAGCATTCTCTGAATGTTGGAAATGCTTTATGAGGAATTATTTCTGCTATACAATAAGGATTTATTTAAAGTTGAAAATTAGCAGCTTTTAATTTTGGCATGTTAAGACCTTGTTTGTCACTAATTGCTTTGGCATTTGCTATGTGCCCTCAGATCAGATAGGATCATTTAAAACTCTGCATTTTCTGGCAGTTATATACATGTATATGAACATACACATATATATAGCAAGAGAGAGACACTGAGATGCTTCCAATCTATAATGCAAATAATGCACATGTAGTCAAGGGAATTTCTAATGTGGATTTTAATATTTAAACTAACAAGTGCCATTATTGGGAATATTGGGACTCTTCTTTGTTGAAATGATTAAAATTACATTGGAAATAATGAACAAAACGGACCCGTAAAAATATAAATAACTAATTTCAAAGGTTGCCCTTAGTTGTATAAGAAAGCAAAGTTCATTGTGGTTGAAAGGTGCTAAATAAATACCCTAGGAAACAAGTTTATCTTTAGGATGTAATACAGCATGATCAATAATGGGGCAGCCTTTCTCATTTCCAAAACTCTCCACTTCAACCTGGAAACCACTCCCTTTGTTGCAACTGTTATGGGGCTTTTCAGTACAGGAGACACACAAGGAGGAGTATAGATAGTGAGCCCAGAGCATGTGCAAGAGAGATGATACCAAGACAAAACAAAAAGACGTGATCTGCTGCTATGCTGAACAATTTCTTCACATTTGGTGCAGGGATTTTCCTTCTTTTTTTTTCTTTTTTTTTTTTTTTCTTTTTTTTCAGCATAGCTTAATGCAATAAAAATGTTTTATATTTAGAAGAGTAACAAGGGAGCTGAGGCTTAGCTTTGGAAAGCAAGCCAAATTTCATAAGGATTTTAAAGTGTAGAATAAGGAGGTTTGGCTCACAGGAGAAGTCGTTTCCAAGCCAAAGACCTGACATGAAGAAATGTGCAAAGAAGCAAGAGAATGACAGGTTTGGGGGAGGCAAGTGATGGTGGTGACGGCAGTGAACCAGGCAGGAAGGAGTAAGGGATGTGATGGCCACATTTCACCCTGAGCTGTAGGACAGGCAGGGGAGACCCCAGAGGATGCAATGTCACATGAACAGCCTTCTATAATTAGAAAAAACCAAACTTATTAAGGCTGGATCACATGTATTTTAGCAATTGTATTCAATAGTTTCAAGAATGGAAATAGTGCAGAACAAGGTGCTTTTCAATCAGGAGTGAGGTCACCAAAATTCAGCTGCAATTCTCATCTTGATGAGTTTTGTTTTCTTAGGTCTGTTACTTACAGGCGTTAGAACTCATTAAGAAAAAAAAAATCATCTTTGGTTTAGCTAGCAGTCATTAGTCAAAATGAAGAAAAAATGCCCACCACTGAGTTATAGGGAGCTCTTATCTTTAGAGAGGCTAGTCAGCTGCTCCCAGCTACATCATAAATAGCAAAATGCTTACAGTGAAGCCACTAAAGAGGTGATTCTCAACTAATTTACATTAGTTTTACATCCCTTTAATTCTTTTTGTTTTCAGTGGTGCCGCTTGAGGTTTACATTTTTAAGAACCAGAGCAGAATCAGGCCCCCAGATAGATATGTTCGGCCAAAGATAACATTCTGGCCACAAACCTCATTTTTGTTCTTTCCTCCACCCACAAACCAATAACATTACAGAAGGCCTGAGCCTGAGAGGCCCTAAGATCCAGGCCAAAAATAAATACAAAAATACAATAAAATTTTAATGTGGGGGCCTTGTGCAATCCTTAGCTAGTACAATATTTAACTGTATGAACAAAAGGTGAAACAGCAGCCAAGAAATACATTTCACCTATAATTCCACCAAACATAGGAAGAAAGACCAAAGGAAAGGAGGAAAAACCATTCCATAAAATAATAGTAATATTCAGGAACTTTAAAATGCCCATAAAATTACAGTACTAAATTATTAGTGCCAGTGCTCGATATGCTTTGAGTTTGTTAGAAGCATTTGATGAAAGGCTGTCAAGAGTTTCAAAATGAGTGGAATAAAGTGAGACTAAGGAAAAAGAATCATTAGAAATGCTAAAAACAATGTGCCTGATCCCCAGCACGATCTCTGGAGAGCCGAATGAGGCATGGCTCTGTCCCCAGGACTGTGCCACAGCAATGTCGAGGAGCTACCACAGTGGGTACACATTTGGTATCCCACTGTGGCCTCTCCAGAGGTCTTTGCTGGGGGCCTCCTACTCAGGACCCACCAAAGCAGAGACATTGCTGAATAAATGCCCACAGTAAGGAAATCCCCTTACTTTCCACCCAGAAGTGCGAAGAATAGCAATTTTCGAATGCATTAATTAATCCTGAGTGGCCAAACCAAAGTAAACCAGAGCAAACCAAGCCAAGCCAATCTAAGCCAAAACAAACCAAACCAAATCAAACAGAACCAAAGCATCAGGGAAGACCCAACACCAAGCAGTCCTGCAGTCTCACTCCAAAGGTCTGTATGGTTTCTCCTTCAGGCATTCCCAGCTTGCCCAAATCTAGATGAAGCTCTGAGACTCTAAGAAAAACATCACCACAGTACAGAAAAGCCTGGGGTAGATAAGAAAAATGCAAAAGTAGGTCTTTTTCCTTCTAATTAAGACTTTCAAGTGTTGAGCTGGAAGGGTTATTGGGGTCAGTTCATTTTCTCTAGAGGAAGGTATGGGCAGGGCTGCTGTAACTTCAAGACAGTTCCCTACAAAACTGTAACGGTAAGAGCTTATGCCAGAAATGTATAGAACTTCTTTTAATGTAATGACTTATAATTTATACAGCTGGATGATCTAGTCTGACTCTTCTTAAGCTCTCACCCTTCTTTGGCTAAATACCAAAGCTTCACTTCAGTACAATTTTAAGCAGATGCCTAAAGCTAAGGCACGTCAAGATCTTGTTGACAGAAGAACATGAATTACTATAGTCCAATGATGAGAATATTCAAATTTCATGTTGGTCCACAGCCTTATTGTTTAAAGACTCATTCAGAAACTACACCCACCAGAAGAGGCCCTTTCTGTCATGAGTGATGGCTTTTAATTTTAGAGCTGCAGCACAGCCAAGAAGAGCACTATGTTGGTATTTGTCTATTATATCAGATTTACCTTTGGATTTCTGACCTCGTGTGCATTATTTCTTTTGCCTATGTCTCAGTGTCTCCAGTCGTAAAAGATGGAAAATGGACTTGCACCATCAGAAAAATACTGGGAGAGCTGAAGCGAGCATTTCAATGAAAGCACGGGGTATTATTATCTCTTCTTCAGCTTCAGGTGCCACTTTTCTTCTGCTTTATTGGGTAACTGATAAATCCTCAGTCAGAAATAGAGAAATGGAAATGCAGTAGGCAGACAAGATTCTTTTCTTGGTTCATTTTCTTACGTTTGGCTTGTAATCTATGTAGGAAAGTAAATGTACTGTCAAAACCATTGGGGCTGGGGAAGCAGTGAGTGCTAAAGGTGAGCCTGCACCCTCCCGACAAAGACGTAGTGCAGACGGAGCAGTCACGGGCTGCACGCTGTGCCATCAATTCCCTCAAACCATGACCTGGAGAAATCACCTTCGAGCTGACAGGGGCTTAGGCAATATTTCAGAATCTGGTCAAGATTTTACAACACCAGATACTGTTTCATTCTCCGGGCTTTTTCTGACCAAAGAATTTTGAACTAGGGCAAACTGTCAAGTATGCAGTGGTTTTGTAAAGCAGACTGCAAGCCAAAGAAAACTCGGTTGAGAACACCGCATTTATTGATAACGGCCCTGCATGGCAGTAACGAGATGGGCAAATGAGCAGGGGCTGGAATGGCCAGGGGACGAGTGTTTGTGGGGCACGGCTGTGTCACCGTGCCCTGAAGTCACTCGCTGCCCCCGGCTGTTGGTCCAGTGCAGAGCACGAGGCTGTAAAAACGTTAATCAGCACAGATGCAAGTTTGCTCGAAGACTTTTCCCATGCTGGAGCATTTTCGTGTTTCCTGCCAAAGACTGTGTTGCAACCTTTGGCATGTGAGTGTTGTAAGGTTGTTTTTTTATACAACTTCGTGATAATCAGGAGCCAGAGCTCATATTGTAGCAATCTTGTGGCACTTTGAGTTCAGCCATTCAGCAAAAGTTATGTATTTCTTCTACTGGTTAAATGAAATGCCTCCATTTTTCTTAATTGTTTCTGACATTTCACCCATTATTTCCTGAGCCTCCTCAAAGGACGTGAACAGCTTGCAATTCTCTTGCGAAAGCAAGTGTGAGCTGCAGAAATATAAACACCATGGCTTTGCTATAAGCCAGCTCTCAAAATACAAATGGCGGGCTGAGGGAAGTGAAGCCATCGACAGAGATCAAAACTCTCTCTCCGATACGGTTGGGGTGGCAACTAAAAGAGTTGGGCTGATTTCTCTTCTTCCAGATACCCAGAACTAAACATCGGGAGCAATTAAAAAATTGTGGTCTTTTGTAAATTACTCCCAGAAGAAATCTTGGAAGTCTTTCATTTTAGTCATTTCGGTCCACTGAACCATAAAGCCATTATGAATGAACAAAAAAATACGAGAGAGAAAATTGAAATACAACAGTAATTAACAATATGAATATATCAAAATATACCCAACTGGTGGGATGTGACCCCTGGAGCCCATCACCCCGCTACCAGGTGGGGTGCTGCTGGTTTCTGACTTCTTCCCCCAGAAGTGACCATTTTCATTCTACAGAGTGGACTCTCGGAACTGCTGCCTTTCCTAAAACCCTGGCAGCCAGAGGCACGGTGTCCACCTTGTTTACCTTAGAATAATAATTAATAATTCCCATTTTAGGATCTTCCTTTCCTTTGCCACATGCTAAATGTCAACAAAGGATTATAGGAAAAATCATTGAAAATGTGCAGCTATCACAAATAGAGATTTCCCTATGGGTTCTCTAATACTTTACAGACAAATGTTAAAGATTTATTGCACATGAACATCAAACATGGTTTTACTACAGTTCTCATTTGGATCAAATTGACACATTTTACATTCATTTTGGCCTAATGAGATTCTTTCACTACACATTATATTCTGAGTGACCTCATACATTAAATTTGTGGCATGGAACAAACCCACTGATATAACAAAGCCCATTTCTTACCAACTTCTGGATTTTTTAAGAAAGGAAAGAGATAGTTTAACAAAGTCATCTCCAGAGTACTCATTTACTAATTGCTGTGCAAGAAAAAGTAACTCAAGAACGGCGCAGACTATCACGTTACACCAAATATTCATTTTTTGCTGTTCACTCTGCAATTTCTTTTGAACTTCACAATCCGAATACCCCCCAGTTTGAACACAGCCCTAATTTTTAAACTTACTTGTGAAATATGAATGTGTTTCTGCTCACAGGCAGAGCTCCCTGGAGAATTCTTCCTCTGGTGTTCAGAGTCAGGCCCCAACGTCTGGCCCAAACCCGGCTGCTGGGGTCTGACTTCTGACGGCAGCTCACTGCAGAAACCTTCCTGGCAGCTTTGCACAATGCAATATTTACTTTTGCACACAATTAAGTAGTTAAAAAAAAAAAAAAGAAGAAGAAGAAGAAAAGGAAAGAAAAGAATCACTCCCAGAAAGTAATGTTTTTTTGGCTTATCAAAGTGGTAAGTAAAGGAATGTGAGTTTTTAACATCACGCTCTAATGTTGTACCAGAAGAAGGTAGCAGATGACCTTGAAAGGAGGTGAAAGGAAACTAGAAAATGTTAATTAAAATTATTAGTGCTGTTTGAGGTGCTTATCTTGTTTACTGCTAAGGTGTTGCTCCCTTCTGCATAATTAGGGGTAATTTTACTTACTTTCAAGTCTGTAATTTTAAATATCACAAAGTTTTATCTTCCAACAAGAAGTAATTCATTATTGGTTTGCATGTAACTGCTTGATGTTTTAATCAATATATGCAACTTCCACAAAGTCTGTTAGAATTTGTCAAGAGGTTTTATACATCTTTTATAGTGTGGGATTAGGCATGGTATATGAAGCTGAAATCCCATTTAGTAATGAAATTTAAACATAATTCTGTGTTTATGATGTGAAGATATATTTTTACTTGATCTGTCCTTTTACATTTCCCTTTATCCATGACTATTGGAGGACAATGATATCTGGAAAACAAACCAGAGTGAAGTTAAATCCATTTGAGCACAAAGAGTTACTGTCAGTTAATCCTAATAGAGACAATACCGATTTTTTAACTAAACTGCTTAAGAAATGAATATGTCTTGCATGCTTTCAATTTGTTTTAAATCCTAATATGTGGAGCTCTTTGCTGTTGTCTAATATTTGCATAAAATATTTAATCTTGTACTTTAAATTAATGATATTAAAGGTCTAAATGTTTGAAAAATGTTGTTGTCAGAACAATGTAATCTTTTCTCTCCAGACTTCTTCATATAATTGTGGTGCCCTTATCCTAATATACTTGTAACCTTCCTCTGCATTGTCCTGCACTGAATGTACTCTGACAGGACTTTCTTAATGTAGAGATTTTTCTATTTTGTAATGTGAAGCAGTGGGGAGGGGAAGCTCCACTGCTCATCAGGACGTGTGGCAGAAGGAACAGGACCCCAAAATGGACTGCGAGAGGGAACAGCACAAATGGGGACCCTCGGCCAGTGGATAGTGGGATCTGGGGCTGGGGGATGCAGGAGCCCCACCCCCAGGCACCGCCCCTGGCATGGACATGGGGCACTTTTAATTTTGTCTGCTCTAGTGGTTGCGATAAAACAATTGCTGCTCTTTTATCTTCAGCAGAGCTATTAATGACATGCAGGGTACTTGAAGCCCCGTAATTTTTTAACCACTGGCATAGTAGGTAGAAAGAAGCATACCATTGCCTTGAGGCTTTAATTAAACTGTAAAAAATAATAATAATAATAATAATAATAAAAACCTGGAAAATGTCTTCAGGAGTACATATTAAAACAGGCAAGTACCTTCAATTCATTTTCTTAAATTTCTTGAACACTGAGCGGGTTGAAAGTTTGCTGTCTTAATATAATAACTTAATACTCGAGTTGTGTAAGGGAATATACCCTCTTTTGTTTTGCGTGCACCACGTGAGCCAACTGTGCCTACAGGTGGGTTGTGATGAAATAGTGCCATCGGAGCACTAATTAATGAAAGAAGTGAAAGCCCTGGTGTCAAAGCTGCTCGGACAGCTCTTCTGGGCTCCTCTCCTCCTCTGGAAGCATTGCTGTTTCATGGCGGCTGCTCAAAAGCAGGGCTACAGCGTAGCAGCCAGGTAGGGGGGAAAAAAGAATTAATTCAGCTTGGAGAAACAATAGAAGAGGAAGGCAGTAAGGCAAAGAGGCACATGAAGAATCTCAAGAGCAGAAGACAGCAATATTTTCAGGGATTTATGTGGCACTAAAAGGGATGTATTATGGCAAGTAGATGAAAGGACATATTATACTGCCATATTTGATGCATGGCCACATAATCACACTAAACTGAATTTTGAATAAGAATGGAAGAAGATTCCTGTAGTCGATTGGAACTACAGGGAGAATTTAAATAGTAGACCTAATAATCTGAGTAGCTGCTTTCCTCGGGAGTTAACATCTGTACTCCTGAGGAGGAGACATTTAACTGCAAGAGTTGTCAGAATTTCCCTGGTTTTATGGAAAATTTCATGAGCATCCAAGCTCCAGCCCCCGGCTGCTGTAGGAGGAGGTGGCTGCTCCCACCTGCATCCTGCATGACCCGGGTTGTTTTCTGCACACAACCTAGCCAAAAGATGGCAGCATCCAAGAACTGTCTTGGAGTCCACTTGGCTTGCCCAAGGAAGACCGCAATCTCCAAGCACAATGCCAAACATCATGAGTTTCACCTGCCCCATCCCCAGATTTATACCAAACCCTGACCTTCCTATGGTTACCCATCTCCCCATCCAATGCCTGTTAAAAGCTCCCAAACCAGAGCAGAGTTCTAAGAAAGCTGCTCCAAGTCTCACATTCATAACAAACCTCTGAACCCGGGCAGTTTGGGGTTGTTTGTTCCAAACATTTCAAACAGTTCCAGTGACATCTAGTGGGGAGGAAACCCCTGTGAACAGCTCCAGCCTTACGGAAAATTCCCATTATCTTTTATTTTCTTTTAACCCACTGGGCAATAGTTCCTACTGAAAAAAAAAAAAAAAAAGAAAAAAAAAAACCCAACTCAGCTGTGGTTTGTGTGGCATACACCATGATTGAAAAATAGTTTCATAGGCCATTGGGAATTTCTTCTTTCTGGAAACAGTTCATGTATTAAGGACCATTTGGAATTTTCTCTGGGACATCCCACTAGGTCTAAAATAAGCTCACGGAAGAAAGTCACAAAGTCTTAAGAAAAAAGATATAGCACAACACCTCTTGGGATTTCAAGTTACTCAGAAAACAACAATAAAAACCTCAGTTCAACATTTGCTGCCCTATTAAACATAAACGTAACTAAAGATGGTTGAAGAGATGTAAAATTAGTTTGGAAGCAAAACCAGGTCATCCTTCCTCCCTCCCATCTCATGCTGTCCCCTGCACTGCCTCCTGCCCACCCTCAGGACATTCTGCTTCCTGAGCTCGCTCATTAAATGAAGGGGTGGCTTCAAACACCGACCACGCTTGGCTTCCTCTCACAACACCATTTCTCTTTTATTTCAGTCAGGATGAATAGGAGTCCCCTCTGAAGCTGTCCCCTGGGTTCCCCACACACTTCCCTCCCTTCTCCCTGAGCACTGTGTGGTGCTGGTCGGGTTGTTCTCTGTTAGGCAGCTCGGACTTCAGGCTCATGAGACATGGCTCCATCTGGCGAGTGCCACTTCTGAGCAGGTTTCCCAGACTTCCTGAACAAGGCAGGTTTATCTCCAAGGCATACTTTCATCTGGAGAAATGTGGCACTATGCTAACGGGGAAAACTACAGACATCAGAGAAGTAGGAATTCAAGGTTCAGCAAGTCCAAAGCGAGGTCTCAGTGCCTCTCAGGCTGAAAGATCAGGCCAAAGCAAGGTTGTTTTCCCTAAAATTGATATATTGCACCGCTGAAGTTTGGAGGACTTTCTCACATGTACACAGTCCTTTTATTCCTTGAATTGGGTTCACTGGACTTCTTGAACATTTTCAAAACTATACCCAGCAAAGAAATGCAATATTACCTTCGGGTGATGGTGTGGGCGCAGCTAAGCTGACCTTCCACAGCAGAAATCCCACAAGGTTCAGATGCACCAGAGCTCTGAGAAGCACATACTTATTTTGAAGCTTGTCCAAACAGTGTAGGCTGTGTGGGCTTCCAAAATTTGACTGAAAATTTCACAAGAACTTTGTTTCTCCCAAGTTTCCAGCTCTACCCTTGATCCTGGCTGGAGTCTGGTCCTACACTCACAAACACAAATTAAAAAAGAATGAGAAACATCGTTTAGCCTCCTTGTTTTTAAAAGTTTCAGATTTATTTTGCAATAAATTTTGGATGCAGGCTCTAAGAATCCTGTTCCTGTGACAAGGGCAGCTGTGTTTCAGCAAAGAAACTGCAATGAGTCACTGGTTTTCCTTCTCTCACATTTTTGTTTTCCTTAATCCAAGAAAGAAAATAATAATCTAGACTGAAAAATATCAGCTTTGCTCTTTGTGGATGGGAAAGGCAGAAAAGTTCTGTTCCCAGCTCTTGCAACAGTCTTGGTGTGTGAACAAGACACTCCACCTCAGCCACCACATCGCATCGTATCCAGCTCTCAGCTCACAGCTCTGCTCATGGCTGGCCTGAGATTCCTTCTTATTTCCAGATAACAAAGGACTCTACATTTTGTTTCAATGCTTTTTCCAAACTTTCTTCCTTTTTTTTTTTTCCACATTATTACTTTTGATTACAAGATTATTACTTTTGTTACCATAGAGACTTCAGGCTCCCACCTGCAGTGGGGAAGGACGTGCTCTAGAGATACTCTCCAAACTACACTGTCTATGGACAATGTTGGAAACTTCTGGACCAACTGATTCCTGCTCTTCATCACAGCACACTAATTCAGCATCGATTCAGGCTTGTAAATCGCTTACAGTTTTGTGGAGAGAAGCAGAAATACTTGTCATTTTCCATTTCCACTTCCTGCAAAATTCTTGGAAAATGTGTTTTGTCATTCTTCATTGTAAAATCACCGAAGGCGTTTAATTCCATTTGTATTGTTTTTGTGAAATAACAACAACAACAACAAAAAAGAAGCCAACTGAAAAGAAAACCACGTTCTCTTCATAGTATTAATTTGGTTTGGTGTACAATCAGTTTTTGCCAAGGAAAATGCATTCCTTTTAGCAAAGACATGCCGTGGTCTCTATCGTACATGCGAAGGCGTTGAGGTCAGAGGGTAAATTTCTCTTAGTTGCAGCCTATTTCCATGGGCTGAATATCACACGATTAGCAGTGTTAGGCCACTACTGAGAGAGACTGGAGAGAAAGGAAGGTCAGGTGGTTGTCTTGGGAGAAAATCAGAGAGAATTACTACAAAATATGTGCAGTTAAGTGAGAAAATCAGCATCTGCTAGCTGTTTGTTTTCATTTCATTTTTGGGGGGGAATGGGAGGAAATGTTATGAACACATTGTTTTGGGTTTTGTAATTCTGAGGGGAGAAAGCAATGAGGAGGAAGGTGGGAGCTTGGGGAACACGGGTAGGAAGTGAGCACTGACAGCAGAAGCCATAACAGCAGTACTTTTTTTTTTTCTGTGTGTGTGTGATGACTTCAATCCCATGGAAGATAAATTAGGTAAAGAGAGAAAGAAACCACCTTGCCAGGTTCCTACCAGACTCACTTGTGAAGCCCTACCACCAAAAGTTCCCCCAGGTTCCTGGTGTAAGATGGGAATTGCCATGGCCACCATGGAGCAGCAGGGACTTCCCCACTCGTGCTTCTAGGGAAGCAGCGAGCCAGGAGCAGGGCTTCTTCATTTTCTCTTGGTTTCGAGACACGAGGGTGGGGTTCCAATAACCCTGTAATTATGATTTTTCAAGGGCACTATTCTTCCTCCCTTCTGTCGATGGAAATGCCCTTCACTGATGATCAAATCTCCAGAATCTCCCTCCTGGGGATGCTTCTGCTGCATTTTCCTACCACAGCAGTGAATCTGACTGGGCTCTCCTGAGCCTCTGCCTTGCTGCACCTGGCTCACTTCTTGAAAATCCTCCCCACAGCCCATTTCAGAGTGATTCATTATAACCAGGGAGGGACTGAGAATCTTTTCGAACCTGAAGGAGCTCTGAAATATTGGGAGGTGTGCTCAGACAACATGCAGAGGCACAGGGACCCTGGAGAAGTTGACACCTGCCTTGGAGAGAGCTCATTCCTGGTCCGTTGATGTGTAATAGCTGCGAATATTAAGTTAGGGTTAGAAGAGTTATGGGTTTTGACATCGTCTTTGGTATTTATCATATCTATTGTCCTTCAGGGGATGCTGGAAGCCCCTCCATGTGGCAGACCACCATCCAGTGCAATAAATAAATGAGGAAGGAGGACATGGACCTTCCCTCCACGTCAAAGCTGCATCCAGCCCTGTGCTTCCTGGTGGTCAAGCGAGGAACTCCAGTTTCCCTTCTTGCAGGGATTTCCACTACCTGCACTGGGGGCTCATCCCCAAAAGAATGGTCTATTTCCCAGAGAGGAAAAGTTCCTTGCTGGCTGCTGCTGTTGTGTGCTGGCTCAGACGCTGACTTGTAACCACAGGATCTCACCCCTTTATGAAGGATTAAAGTGGCTGAGGCACACTGCTGGTAGGTGGCATTATGGGGCGTACACAGGGGTGGAGCAGCCCCTCTGGGGGCCTTGGGGGTGTCATCCCCATCCCCTGCGTCACACACAGGCCCTGCATGCTGAGGTCAGGCAGAAACGATGTCAAAGAGGCAAAACAAAGAGTATTGTGTTTGGTCTATCTTGCAAAAAATTATGCATTGAAAAAGAATACTGTGGAAGCAGAGTGAGAGCGGTGTACACGGCAAAGTGTCTTGTTGCTTCTCTGAGACAAAGGCAGACAAAATTAATCAGCAGTGATTTGTTGTGCCAGAAAATGCACGCTCCTGACTATCTGTGGCAGATTATTGCCAAGGAAATAGTTCCTCAATATCCCAGGCACATTCCTGACCTGTATATTATGAAGTTATTTCTGCTTTATGATTTGTAACCTGTAAAATGCCTGTGATCTTAATAAATGAGAGCTTGTTGCCTCCTGAAATCCACTGTATTTCATCTTTTGCTTTCCTCCTTTGGCAGTGTTGTTATTTAGACTGAGTTAACATTAGTATTCTCTCTGAGCATATACACTTCCATGAATTCGATATCATCGCCGCGAGCTAGCACCCTTAGGACGCTATGACACCATCCATATGACATATGATCATGGGTGGAAGCATAGCTGGAGGCTTTATGGAAAACACTGAGGATTTCCCAATCTGCCCTTTTTTTTTTTTCNTGTTATTTAGACTGAGTTAACATTAGTATTCTCTCTGAGCATATACACTTCCATGAATTCGATATCATCGCCGCGAGCTAGCACCCTTAGGACGCTATGACACCATCCATATGACATATGATCATGGGTGGAAGCATAGCTGGAGGCTTTATGGAAAACACTGAGGATTTCCCAAAAAGAAGTGTTGTGGACTTTAATTGCTTCATCAAGCCTATGACCCACAGCTCGGTCTCGAAACTTAAGAGCAAACCCACAGTGAGTAAATTACATGGGGCTGTCTTCCTATAGAGGAGCTGAAATTGCCCGAGGTACAGCCTGAAAATAGTGGCCAGTGCACAGAACGCTTTCTTGCTCTTTATTGGGATTTCTGTGTTTATAGGGGCAGAAGGAGCTGGGTACTGCCCTGGGGGGAACTGCGTGTGATGGGGAGGGTCCCCTTGGCCACCCCCAGTCTGTCATATGGGAAAGCCAAGATACCGAGAGCATGAAGTGCGAGTGAATGCTTTGACCCTCTGCATGATCCAAATTATTTCATCCGTTCTCAGCCTGCTGCATTTTCACGACCAAGGAGGATGCTGTGGCACTGCCAGCAGCCCCAGTGAGATCAGGGCTGTGGGTGCGAGAGGTGCAGGGAGGGCAGCACCTACCCCAAAATCCCTAACACAATTCCAGCCCTGAAAAAGCCAGACATCCCCTGAAACCCTTTTATGAGTGCACATGGAGAAACTGCGGAAAATAGAACTGTTTGTGAATAAAATGGAAATTAGTGCTGTTGTGTTCACCTGTAAGTTTGCCTTTAAAGCCAGTGATTGCATTTGAAACCTGCAATTCTCGACAAAAAGAGAAAAGTTCAGTGCTGATTGCTGGATATTTGGACCTCCCAGTGCAAACATTAACTGGCTGAGAGGCACTCTGGAATGTAATGAAGGAAACAATACTGGGAAGTGAGCCAAGCGCAGAAACACTGGCGCCTGCAACCTAGGGATTTGCCTCCTAGTAATAGGAGCTGAACAAGGCCCAGCACTTCTGTTAGGCTGGAAATGACATACTGTGATCCTTGACTTAGCCAAAGGGATTTTAAATGGAGGAAAGAGCTGGCAAGACAAAATCTCCTGCACTTTTCACAGTGTTTTCTAAAACAAGCAAAGGAAATCGGGAGAAAAGACTGTAGTCTATTACATTTGATCCAGTTAAGTCAAGAGTGGAAGCTTTTTAACTGCTGTTATTATTTTTTATACTTTCTCATCATGTCGCACCACCCAGAAAGCACAGACATAAAGCAGAAACTTGAAACCGCTTTCATTCAAGAAGAAGGGCACCCCAACATTGCGTTATTGACAGGAGGTCTGAAAAAACTGACAGCTGCAGAAATTGTACAGTTGAAGTTCAATTCCCAGGAGCGGGAACAATGTACTGATGGTATTAATTCCGTTTGGAATTGTTAAAATAAGAAAAGGTTATGGGCAGAGGAAGGGACCTGGTATTTTTTTCTTGTAACAAAGGCAAACCTTCCTTCTTCCCTGGTGTCCTTGGACTGTCATCTCCAACCTTTTGAAACTGTATCTGATTATCCATGTGGCAATTAATCATAATTAAGCAGGCTTGAGATTTGGAAAGGTACAAAGAAGGTGGCTATAGATCTGGCTTTTGTCCTGAGTAACCTCTTTTTTTTTTTTTTTTCTTCTTTTTTTGGCTGCTGAATCTCGTGTTCAGAGCCATGAGAGGGAGGGCTGCACAACCGAGGCAAAACAAAAAAAGAGAGAGGCAGAAATAACAGAGAATATATGTGTCCGTGTGTGCGTATGGCACCAGAGCCATGGGCATCCTGGTTGCTCTTTCTTTCTTTCTCTTTTTGGACACTGCAGTCCCTAGAAACTTAGTTCCAGCAAACTTGGACGCAGCCTGTTTCCAAGAGGAAGCTAGGTAACAAATTACCTTTCTAATGCCAAGTGATTTGGATCCATTCTTACAAACCAGATTTTTTCAATTTATTACAGGAAAACATTCAATCATTATACGCTGGCACTCTGTCTGGGGCACATGGAATACCATTCTACCCACCCCGCCCACATCCAGTTTTTAAAGGCTTAGTAAGCCCAGAATGTCTTCTTATTAAATGTTTTATATATTTATAATTAAAATACTGGGCTGGCATTAGAATCATTTTAACAGATGTAACCTGACACAGGCTTTCTCTGCCCAGGGTCAGGCTGGGAAACAATGGCTTCTTTAACTCCTGCCTTCTGCTCAGGTTTCTGTTTGCACATGGGTCCAATTTGTCCCATTTATGATTAGGTTTAAGTAAGTTGATGTGCTATTTATTTAGGAGAATTGCCATTTCAGACTATTACCATATTCCCCTACAATATACATTACAGTGTGGTCTATGCCTGCACTGTCCATTATTAGGTTATTATGGTCCCGAATATGGTCCCAATTCACCAAAACAACAACAACTAACTTGATTCAGGCATTAAGTGATTTACTGCAGCTCTTTATGTTGGAATTAATGGATGTACTGCTCGCAAAAGCCAACACCCCCCTCCTCACCCCCAACCCTAAAGGCTTACAAGGGCCATGTGCTGGCATGTGAAAGAGACTTAAATGTTGGGATAATTGATTTAAACATCAGATACGGACGCTGGGCAGGGAGAAGTGAAGGGACTGCCTTCTTGCTGAGCACCAGACAAAGTGCTGCTCACACTGAGTGTGGCAGGATTGGGTCCCTCCATCGGCGTGTACAGCTGGGAACACCTCACTGCCCCTTCCCATCCCACTGAGCCGGGAGCCCCCGTTTCTCTCTGTTACCCAGAACATGTGTCTGCTCCACCTTTAACGCAGCACTGAGGAAATGTGAGGGTAATTTACAACGACTGGCTTCATGCACTGGGTTGGTCCTTCGCTCCCTCACTCTGCAACACAGCTCCTAGCCCTGCCTCAGAGGAACGCAGGGATTGAAGCCAAAGGGCTTTTCAGCAGCTCTGCAGCTCCCCCCAGCTGCGGCAGTCTGGCCCCAGCCCTGTCGACCTGCACCCCCTTGCTCTCAGCCCTGGGCTGCACCCAGCCCAGCACCCACGTGGGTGGGTGGGAGCATCTCCTCCTGCATGCTCCAACACCTCCTGAGCTGTCCATCCCTCTGGGCTGCTGTCCATCCATGGGTCCAGTGCACAGCCAGCAGTTGGAGTTCACCCAATGATAATTTCAGTCCAGTGTGCCATACACCCACGCTCGTTGGCACTGCTCCTCCTGCCCTGCTTTGAGGGCTCTGGCCTCTGTCAGTGAGGTTCCCAGCCTCCTTAAATGACTGCGCTTCAGTGCTGTGATCAGGCATGAATTCTGCACCAAGAAATAAGAGGAGGTGATTTCACACCGGCCCTGAAGTCCATCATAGACATGGGCTCAAGTGGTGGCCAACCACAGGCAGAATTTCTGGTTTTTTGAGCTAGGAGGGTGACCATAAGTCTGGCTTTTCAGTTCTGCTGCAGACATAGCTCAGAAGGCATCAGCAAGGCCAGGTGGCATGCAGAATTATTCCAGAGGCTGGAGAAAGAGTGCAAGCACCTCTTGTTCTGGACTTGATGGACCTAATGGCTTTTCTCACAGTGACCACTCAACAAATACACTTCTAGGCCTAGGCGAAGGCTTTGAATGGAGTTGGAATTCCAGCTGGCTGCTTGCACAGCTCAGATGGGAGGCAGCCAGGAGCCGTAAGAGTTGCTACCACTGCAGGCAAGGAGAGCCTCGAGACCTTGGACCTGCCCTGTCCGCAGGCATCCAGCATGTACATGCGACTTCTGTCCTTACTGGGCTCTACTGGTTTGGGATTCACATGGCACACGGTGAGTAAATCACACATATATCTGGTTCAGTTTACACTTCTGCAGTACATGATCTGTTCTGAGAATAACCTGCTAATAAATCAAACCGAGCCCCACAAGAGGTTGGAAATGAAGTTAAATGCTTCACCATCTGGGATTCAGCCATGGCTAGGTTTGATATTTGGAGTGATGGGGAGATAAAAAGCAACTGTAGTTGCATATTTACTACTTTATTTCACAGAGATAAGCTGATAGAGTAACTTTGCTTGTCCTTTTCAGCAGTGGCTTTAATCTAAGCTTACTTAGACATCTCCAGGAACACAAGAGGACTAAGTGCAAGGCTTAAAACTGCAAGCCTGGAGCCTGTGAGAGTTCTGCCTTTTGGAGGTGAGATGCATTTCTGTGTTCAGGATCCCTGCCCACTTCCTCCATCACCCTGCCCGCAGTGCATCGCTTTAGGATCCCATCCAGGTCGTTTGGAAGTCAGGCTTGGAGCCTGCTGCAGACACAGAGCCATAGCATGTCCAACTGCAAGAACTTGGGAAAACCTGCTTGGCAAATCCTCCTTCCTTTGGTTGAAACCTCTCCACACATTTTTTTTTTTTTTTACCTTTCCAAATCCCTAAATTGCCCAAGCCTGTGAATTTGATCAAAGACAACAGGGAATTTGAAACTAAAGAGGGAAAAATCAGAGTAGCAAGAAAAAACACGCTTCCTATTTATGTTCTTGGTGGTGGTGGTAATTTTTAATCCTACCACAGATTCCTCCTGCAGCAGTCCCCCCCATGCACACCCCTGAGCACAGCCCCTGGCACGTGCTGCCTGCTGCAGATGGGGCGTGCGTGGAACACTCAGCCTCGCAGAGCTGGCACACAGATGTTGGCATCCTGCTCACCATTCAGGCTGCATTTTGGGGAGATGGCATGCTGCTTCCCCATGGGAAGGTGAGGGCTCCACCGCTGCTGGTAGCTCTGCTGCCATGTTCGGCCACAGCATCCATCCCTGTCGCACAGCCCTTCCCATGATGGCATCAGGTGAGCAGCCTCAGGATTTCCTTGTCTGTCTCTTGCCTGTAAATCTTCTCTTTGTTGTCGTTTTGTGAACTGAGCAACGAGCTGGAGTCTGGTCAAGCCATGGGCAGAGGATGCTGAGCAATCTCAGTGAGTGCAGCTTGGCCATGCCTGTTAAACTACTGAAAGATTTTATCATGTCTAAGACCTCATTGAGAATCACACCTGTGTTTAAGTCTTGCTTTCCTTTGCTTTCCAACCTTGATTTCTGCCCAGAGCAGTGGTGGTGTCCCATCCCTGCAAACACTCAAGATCAGAGAATTGGGCCCTGAGCACCTGATGGAGCTGTGGGTGCCCTTTCTCACTGCAGGGCAGTTGTACCAGATGTCCTTTAGAGGTCCCGTCCAACTCAAGCCATTATATGATTCTACAGACTATAAGCAATGTGGGGCAGTGTTTCCCATCCTCACATCTCCTGTGTTCTGCTTGCACACAGGAAGCAACATTCATAATCAAGATGTTATATCCTGAATGCTGAGAAGGTGATCAGAAGAAACAGAAAGAAACCTCAGAAGTAGAAGGCATCACCCAAACACAGCTGCCAGTTTCCTTCCATCTCAGGGGAGCTGGTAGCTAGGTATTCTTTATAAATGTTCACAGAGCTTACGCCCTACACTACAACCCTGCATCACCTCTGTCCTGCAGCCCTGGGGATCTTGAATGCAAAAGACAAAAGCCAGAGAAAGCTGTGAAATGCTGCCAGCAGCTTGCAAGAGAAATTGCAAACCAGAGAGTGGCTTGGGGGCTGGCAGACAAACAGGGCCCCACCTTCTGCTCAGAGCAGGTCCAGCAAGAGCAGCCTGGGCTGGCTGGAAGCGCCTGTTCAATGAAAGAAGTAGAAAATGTACATGCCATTACATTCCCCCAAGGCTCCTTACGTCAGAGTTCTGCTATTAGGCCAAATATAATATGGCTCCTATTCCGACAACAGCCTTAGAATTATTGAGAAATCTTGGTCTGCTCCCAGAACTGGGGCCACCGAAGGACCCCAGGAGCACCCATGGCTGTCTGCCCACGTGCAGCAGGATGCACTGTGCTGCACAGCCCTGCCAGTAGCTCCTTGCTTCTGCTGTGCAAGCTCCATCTCTGCTCTGGGACTGTGATTTCAGTTTTCAAACTTCTTCTTTTCCCCAAAGTGTTCAGCCTGGTGGACCAGATACCCAGAAGAAGCCTGCCTTCTGGGGATTTTATATTGCTATGCACAGTCTATAGTTTTGCATATACCTGCTGGTGTATGCATATAGGTAAGTGATTGAAGTCGTGTCTCAGGAGCCAGTTTTTAAGGCTGTCTATAGTGGGTTTTAGATTTGACTAACTGTGCAAGAGGGGATGTCCACAGGTCGTGCAGCCCCACCTCCTGCTCCAAGCAGGTCCAGTGAGGTCAGCTTGTCTTGTCCACACACACACTGAGTATCCCTAGCATCTGATTCAGATATCTGTGTGGTGGATACACTTCCAAAATATGCAGACATAACATAGCCTCCCCCAAGCCATTTACACTGAATTCTCAACACTTTGGGGGCCTTTTATTTAATTTATTATTACTTTTTTTTTTTTTTTAAGCAATTCTGAGCAGCGATCTTTCTAAGAGCGGCGCTCCGCTCAGGGCTGGAAACGGTCGCAACAAAACACACTGTTTAAAAGTCTGTTGTAGTACAGATCAAACCCAGGAAACCTCATCCTGCCATCTGGAGTCCACCCGAGCTGTGGAACGGAGCCAGGTTTGCAGAGGTGATCACAAACCCATCCACTGCTGCAGTGCAGTGCGATGGAGCAGGAGGCAGCCGGGCTGCACGAGCTTGGCCCGAGGCAGGCAGTGCCAGCAGGGAGGCAAGCCCGGGCATCCCCATGGGAGACAGTTGACCTCCTCCAAGCCCTGCTCAGTGCTCAATCACAGCACCTCTCTCTTTCTTTTCTTTTCTTTTCTTTTNNNNGATTTAACTTTTTTTTTTTTTTTTTTTTTTTTTCATTTGCTTCGTGTTTACTCTGGCCTTGAACCGCTTAGCTTTGCTCCAGGCACAAAATCAAGCGGCTTCCCTCTTGTTCTGCTTCTACCTGGTCTCAGATACAGCAAACGAAATCCTCAAGGAAAATTTAATGTGCTTCATATTGGCTCCCTTCGTAGCAAAAGGAAAAAAAAAAAAAAAATGAATGACCCCATCTCCACAAAACCAAACTTTATGGGCTGGGAGCAAGCATTCTCCTCCCTGTCTCTAAGGAAGTGGAGGGATCTTATTTATTTCAGCAGAATCATAGAATCATTAAGGTTGGGAAAGGCCACTAAGATCACCAAGTCCAACCCCAACCCATCCCCACAGTGCCCCCTGAGCTGTGTCCCTCAGAATACTCATTAGCTATCAGGACAGAGGGGGATGGATGCTCTCAGGTAGAGAAAGCTGGGGGCATAAAGCTGGAGCTGGCAGGCCAGTGCCATGTGTGCTTCTCATGTACTCATGTCCCTGGAGAACTGCATGGAATCTCTCTGTAAGGCAATTGCTCTCACCACTCTTCGGGACACCTTGAGAAAATAAAGCACTTTAAGGCCCCATTCCACGATTTGGGTCTTATTTTGCTTTTTTCCTTGGTAAGCCAGTGGTGCTTCCCTCCTCATGTCAGCCTGTCCTGGATGAGGCCCAAGGAGCTCACCGTGCCTCCTGGTGCAGCCCACAGCAGGACTGGGGACACAGTGGTCTTACAGTGTGCACTGCCTCGGATCACAGCACTTCACTTGGTTCTACATGTCCACAAAGTACGGATTTCCTGTTGGCTCCATTTCACGCATTCTGAATTTTCATATTTTTGGAGCCGAGCTCTTCACCCCAGAGCTGTAAAGAACATTCAGGAGGAAAATGCAGGGCAGGAAATGAAGTGCCCGGGTGCTGAGCATTTTGCTGCAGTGAGAGTGAAGCTGCAGCTGTGTGTGACAGTGGGAAGCCCTGTGTGCTCCTAGCAAACATTAGCTCTCCACACCACCACGCTTTAACCTCTATAGCATCAGTGAGTTCACAGCTATGAATTGTTGCTTTGTAGGGAGAAATAGGGCAGGCTACATCCTTAGTAAATGCAAGATGACATCGTGACATGCTGATTGATAACTGTTAGTCAGACCCACCAGCTGCTTGCCCAAACTCAGGTAAAATCTCTGATAAGGAAATTTCAAAGCCTCTCAGTACCCTGATTTTGGAGGAGAGGTGCATCCATGGAGTGCAGCAAGAGATTTTCCTTCTGCACTGAAGCTCTGAAGACGCTTAGACACCCACTGCAAGTGCCAGTGCAACTCCCAGCAGTTAAACCTAAATGAGGAACGTGACACTCGGGAAACCAAAGGAAGGATATTTGAGCAAAGACTGATTGTGTGGTTGCGTGAACCTGGAGCTGGAATTTCTTCATTTCCAGACCTCATGAAGTTGGCTGAGTTTCTTCTAAAACCAAACAACTGCCGTGAGATTCAGCCCCACCTCCTCTCTCCAGGATGCGTGCACAGCTCCCACTGCCGGGCAAAGTGCTGTTCCCAGGAAAGTGACCATCTTTGAAGACTGTACAAATCACACCTTAAACACAGATCTGCAGTTGCTTCTGAGAACAGACGTAAGCCTAGAAAGGAGAACTCGCTTTGCTCTACACCATTTTGGCCTCAGTGTTTCTACGAGGGAAGCATCAGCAATTCTGTGGTCAAGCTCATTATTTGCTCTGTAGCAGAGCGGGGTGTTTAAGGCTGAGAATGAGCTCTGCTCCTCATTCACGTAATCAAAGGGGCGCCTATTCCTACTGATATTTAATACATTTCATCTCCATCTTTTAATGCATACATTGAAGTATACTGTGTCTTTAAAATAATCTCAGCTCTGACTGTTAATTTAGCTTCCCACATACAGTCTCATTTACTGTTATCTATTTTTATTCTCACTGGGGATTAGGTAAGCAACTAGCAGTATCTCCAGCTGTCCTTTTTGCATCACTATTTGAAAACTGTGTAGACCACAAAGAATGTAATTACAAAAACAAATTGCTGGTACAACTGCTCTGTTAATAAGCAGGGACCCGTTTTAAGTTCTGAAACTTAGAGAGACCATTTTAGTCTTCAGTTTTCATTAAATGTGGCTACAGAGAGCAGATATAATTGCATTTCTTTTCCTTTTAAAGGCTACAGGTTAGCCGAAGTAATTTGTATATAACTTTTTTCTCTGTAAGTCCAAATCAGCTCTCTCAATGGAAAACATTACATTGGAGGGGTCATTCCACAAGTGTTTTGCATTAGTGCAAAAATTGCATTCATGTACTAAGATGTTTAAGCACCTACAAAGTTGTCGCCAACCATCTGCACTGCTGGTAGCACTAAATCAGCCGGGTACATACGTAAAGCCAATGTAATTTATCTGTCAGGCAGTATTTCATTTAAAACATATTCCTGTAAAATATGAAATACTTAGAGGCACCCACTTTCCCATCTGAGTTTGATGTTTTCCATTACTGCACGAGTAAAACTGTCTCTTTAATGGAGCAAGAAAATCTTCGTACATTGAGATTCTGCCATTAGGAAAGGGGCTCTGATTTGCATTATGTTAATAGGCAATTACCAGCGTACAAGAAGTGGAGAATCTCACATGCATGCATGTTCTGGGGGCAGCTCCCCTGGCTCCTCTCCAAAGCCCTTGGCCCAGCAGTGGAGCCGGCTCGTGTGAGCCTTCCTATTGCATCTCCACACAGAACGGGAGCACCTGATCCAAAGCAAAGCACAGAGAAGCCAAGGTGCTGCTTCACAGCCCTGCTGGGTGAACTTTATGAAGCTTGAGATTCATCTTTGACTCAGATTTATGTGATGAAGTCATCTAAGTCTGGAAATACTTCATACCGTGTTTTACCGTACTCCATGGTCTGACAGACTTACATGTTGTGTAGGCTACAGCACCAACACATTCATTTTTAGGGTTCGTGATCCAAACTGTTTATGCAGCAAATCTGAGCTGCAGAAGGATGGAGAAAGCATCTTGCTTTGTAATATTCTGCAAGGTACGGTGTTAATAAGACATTTCCAATAAACAAACTAACCAGCCATAAGTTGGTGCTTTTAATATAAGACGCAAAGTCTCAGTATGATTTTTCCAGATCCTACTCTGATTAATGACATACCACTCTGGCTGAATTTATGTTCAGGGAAAGCGCAGGGTGTGCTTCCTTCCCAAACAGAAACAAGATGTGCAGGATCCTTTACCTGCACCATATGCCCAAGGAGCTGGAGGAGAGGCTGGGACACAGCCTGGGGGATGCAGGGGAGGTTTAGGCTTCACCCTCCCAAGAAAAAGTCCGCAGCGAAGTTACCTGGAGTGAAGAATGCCTCATTTCAACATATGTAGCATCCTCCCAGCAAACCAAAAGATCTATCCCTAACTTTAATGCCTGTTTCCAGCTGAGGCTAATAATTGTGAGCTATCCAAAATGTGGGGATTGGAACTAGGTGACCTTTAAGATCCCTTCCAATCTGATTCATTCCATGATTCTATGATTCCATGATTCTAACTTCCAGTAGGAACACACTGAGCATCCCATGCGACACCTTGCAACGTCAGTAATGTCACTGTGAGAGGAGCTGCCAATGAGAAGCCACGTGTGCAGGATTTTCTCAATTCATGTAGCCCTGATCCTTAGGACAAGGATGTCAGAGCATCTCCAGGCAGAGCCAGCACTTGACAGCTGGCATCCTTTGGTGAACAGTCAGAGGAGAACGCCAGATCCGAATGTCTCATACCAAAATGGCTCTTGCTCTGCCCTTCTTCTCCCACCCTGAACACAACAGAAAGGTTTTCTTTGGAAAGATTGCCAGTAGCCTGCTGGGAAGTGCTCCTCCAGGGGATGAAGGCTGCCAGCAGCAAGGGAGAAAGCAGAGGATGAGCTGCAAAGAGGGAGGCTTCTGGGAAACTGCAGCCTGGAAAGGGGGGTGAAGACAAACGCGTGCTGGTGCTGTTGGTCTAACTTTTAAATCAGTTTTTAATTGCATGAAAAGCCATCCTCATCCTTTTTGATTACATCCTTCTATCACCCTCAGAACCACAGCATCTGAATGTCTTATTAATAAAAGCTATTTTGGAAAATAAAACTCCTTTGGAATATATGAGGATTAACACTGCATATAGACCACGATGGCTTAAAAGATATTGTTATGGTCTGTTGTGCAAATACATATTTACTAGATCTTTTGAAATACAGATCATGCAAATATGTATTCAGGGACTTTTAAAAATGCAGATTATTGACCTGACAGATCATAAAGGCTCCTTTGAAACCATTCTGGGTTGCAGTATCATGTAAATACTTATTTGGGCAATTTTTAAGAATCTTTTCTACTACAGTCAGTGAAAATCCTCATGAAAACAAATGTTTTGCTCACCTGACAGCCACAGACATTGCAGAAACTCAGCACCTCCTCCTCCCATGTTTGCAGAACCCAGTTACGTCCCCCCTGGGGTGGCAGAGGCATGTCCTGCAGGGCACAGCACCGCATCCCAGGGAGATGGGGACTGCCTGGAGCCATCTGAGGCTGAAAGAGGGGACAGGGAGTGGAGAATCACGAGACTCCAGACCTTTAACAATGCACTTGTACACACTGCAGCATCACCCACAGCCAGCCCAGACAGAGTATCTGCTGTCATCTGAATAAAGGGACCAGGCCTAGGAAAAGCATTCCTCATCTCTCATTAATTTATATCTTGCTTTCCAGAAAAGGGCAAGAAGAGGGCTTTGATGATGAAATATTTTACGACATAAGCAGAAAAATGAGACATCATCTTGCTCAGGCTGTAGAAGCAGTCAGCTGAGCACAACCCCCTGCTCCTGCAACATTTATTTGGTGGACTTCAGCTCATCATTTTCCAAAGGACAAGAACACTCCTTATCAGCAATGTCCCAAACAACTGACACTCTCAGCTCTGAGCAGTTCTCTTATTACTCACAGTTACACCAGCAAAACGATGGCATTGGTTAATTCACTTTCAGGTGTGTGAGTAAGAAAGGCAAGCAGCCTGTGTACGTGGCCCAGTAGGAGAGCAGCTGTAATGTTTTGTTACGTGTTATAATAACACAGGCTTCCAAGAATGCATGCATGTGTGTGAAACTGATTGTGCCAGGTGATTGTAACATTCCTGGAGCACAGACACTGTCTTGATGAATAGCAGTGTAAATGCTCCAGCAATTCTGCACATAAATGTGTCAGCTCTGGTCTACATAATGGAGAGAGGTCCTTTCATGGACTGGATAAAAGCGAGTTTATGAATCATGGAAAAACATGCTTCCCGTGGAAATAAAAGCATGTTATGTGAATTTTCTTCCCAAAGTCCTCCAAAAAAAGCCCACCTGGAATCTGGCCAGAGCATTTTAGTGCTCTTTTATCACTCTGATGGTTGAGGAGAACCGTTCCTGGTGATTAACAGGGGTGTGTGGGTTTGTTTTTTTTTTAAGTTACTACTACAAACAAAAGATAATAAATTTAATTTTCATTAGGGTAGACTGACTGTGCTCTTACTATGAGAAGGAACACACCTTAACAAAAACTCCTTGTTACTTTCTCTCTGCAGATCTGGCTTCTATTTTCTTCGGCTGTAGGAAGGTTTGACTTCACATTCACTATTCAACAAGGCACCATAAAATCTCCCACAAGAAAATTTACTGTAGGTGTACAGTAAATCACATAATGGGTATGCATGCTCATTTACAAAACAGACGCCTGCCATTGTATGAATGACGACTAAGGGGTGTACCTCAAGCACACCATTTTTAAGGTCTTTCGTCAGCAACTGGACAACTGAAGACAATACAAGCATTTCACAGTGTTATAAACTTAGGAGCGTAAGAAAATCAAAGTTTGGGAAGAATTGGCACAACTGTTTTTCTGGGAAATCTGAAATCAGTTCCTGCCAGTGCTGCTCAGTGCTTGACAGCACTGGGATGGACACACAGCCTGAACCCTGCACTAAGTTCTGCTGCAGAACGTGGCTTGCAGAGCTGTTCTTCTGCAGGAGCCCCACTTGTCAGCAATTCCCAGCTGTACTTCAGCTCTGCATCCCCTGGGAACACCAGCTCCTTTAGAAATGTTTGCTCCTCTGCTCACTGCAAGCTTGGCGGTGCAAACAACCATCTCCTTGTTATATTTGGGCTGAATAATGTAACAAATGCTGACTTTCATTTGTGCAAGGATGCTGAAAGCCTGCACTGAGGTGCTTATACTAAGCTCATTTCCATTTCATTTTCCCTACTATCTGAGGGACAAGCATTGCTCTTATTTTGATGACAAGCTCCTATCCAAGTGGGGTCTTGCTTGGAACTGCTGAAGATGGAGTCAAACTTCCCCCTGCCCTTTGGGTTTTGATGTTACACCTTTCTTTCACTGCTGTTTTATAGACAGAAGAGGTGATTTTGTTTATTGATGCCTCCACCTTCTCCTTTATGGAAAAGAAAATTTTAGGTATGCGAGCTCAGCATCATCATCACTGGGCCATCTCCTGTTATCATCTGCTTGGGAAAGCCACTCTGGCAGCAAGAATTAGGGGATTTGGGGAAAACCAATCGCACAATAGAGCCATAAACAGAGCACCTGAAGTAGCCCTGCTCCCTCAGGAGTGCTGGGGGAAGTGAGAAGCTGGTTAATGCACAGACAAGTGACTGTGAAATCCTGCTTGATTCTTCCTGCAATAAAACCGTGTTAGTTCATTAGGGACGCTGCACCGCAGTGGTGCCACTTCCGTGTGGGGCAGTGGGGCAGCACCTGTGGGGCTGTGCCCCATCGCTCCTCCGAGCACCATAACAGTCCCAAAACCTCCAGCAGTGGTCCCACAAGGCAGAGGGCTCCTGCTCTGCACTCCCTGCTGCTGCTGACCGCAGGGCTGCACCCACCTCCTGCACACACTCACATGGCTGTGCTCGTTTTGCCTTCGGATGCTAAGTCCTGTTGCACAGAAAATGCACATGCTTGTGATTGTGAGCAATGCACACGAATGAGACTGGCTTTAATTTGCATGGATATGTTGCTTTATGTTTGCCTGGTAGCTGACTTCCACAGTACATGGGAAGAGGTGAAGTATCTCTGTAAGAGTGCAGCACTCTTGATGTCTCCTGCTCATCTTTGGTCTTCCTTCCTCTACCTCTTCACCACAAGCTACTCATGTTCTGTTATATAAATGCTGGTTTACGGAGTGTGCATTCAGATTAAGGATGTGGTTTGGTGGACAAGGTGGGGACAGGATGGCAGTTGGCCCAGATGATCTGAGAGATCTTTTGCAACCTTAATGATTCTATGATTTCTTCAGGGGAAAAAGTCCTTACGGTCTGATTCTCCTCCAACTGAATTAACCTCAGTGGTTTCCCTCTCGTTAAGGACAATGGTACAGAATCAAACCCATACATCTAAAATACAAAAGCCTTCCCAGGTAGAAAATAATAAAAAGAAAACAAAAGCCAAGACATAGGTGTGATGGGAGATGTACAGAGGTTTTCCACCAGCCTAGCTGCTCCTGTACTGAACTCTGTTTGATTTAGTTTCCATAATGAAATA
>VXAB01011747.1:100894-138394 GCA_013399175.1 Odontophorus gujanensis
AAACAACAACAACAACAAAAACCAACATGTTTTGCTAGATGATGCATAGTCAGAAGTTTCCTGGACCTTAACTGGAAATCACCATAGATCATCTCATGCGTTTGATGCTGAAGGTATTTGTTTAGAGGTAAGGCACAGTGTTTCCTACAACTTCAGCTTCCTTCCCAATCATCAGCTGATCAGTGATACCTTTTACATCAACGAGAAGGCAAAGAAGATACACTGAAAGTATAACCCAAGCATGACAGAACTAATAACACTCATGGCATTAGTTCATGTAAAACAGCATCTACAGAAATTTCTCTTCCCAACCCTTGCCTCAGATGTGTCTGTTTTCCTTACGCCTCTGATCTCAAATAACCTTGGAGGTTTCACACAATGCAGAGGAACCCCAGAAAATAATAAAGGTATTTTGTGAAATACTGCTTAGTCTCTGGGATAAACCTGGAGCACTGACTTGTATAGCTAGAGGCTTATTTTTAGATCCTCCAGAGAATATGTGTGGAAAAAGGAGAGAGGAAGAGAGAGAGAAAGGAAGAGAAAGAACAATTTAAATAGTCATAAAGCAGACTTTTTTAGTAAGATTACTGTATAAAAAGTAGCTGAAAATATATTTACAATCAAAATGGGTTTATTGTGATTTTAAAGCCTTTGCCTAAAAGGAAAAAAAAAAAAAAAAGTTTGCTTTGTATTAGCTCCTCCAAGAGGCCAAAACCGTAGAAAGGTAAACCAAACCAAACCAACCTACAGCAACAGTCCCCAGCCAAACTTGGCAAATGCATTGTTATTCACGAAACAACTGGAATGGCCAATGTACAGCCCAACCCTTTTCTCAGTGCACAGTGGGAAGGCTGCCTCTGGAGAACAGAGGGAATCTCAAAAATCTGAAAGTATGGGACAGTGGTAAATTGTATTTCTTCCCTTCCCTTCCCTTCAAGGTGAAATCTTTGCAGGAGGGAGCAGGCTGGGTGGGAAGTATATTTTATGGCACTTTCATTACTCAACTTGATGAGAGCTAATAAAAAATCTTAATTGAAAATAAGTACCTTAATGACAATATCATAATCAGGAGTTATATTTCCTATTTATTTCAATATAAAATACCTTGCTTTCTGAATGAATAGTAGGAAATTAAGCTGAACAGTTTCACCTATTGGCTAACATGTTAGGGAGATAGTAAATAGGATTTTATGTAGAATCACCTGTGATGGGCTTTTCTCTGCTACTTTATTTTCCGTTGCTAAAATCGATATCAGATAGTCCCCTAATTGTTATTGAAACACACACGGCCTCTTTCCCATATCTTTATTTGGCTTTTTGTCTGCAAAGTCAGCATTTAATCCAACCGCTTGTGACATGGTTAACACCCACAACCATTTCCTGTTATGCTTCACACTGACTATAGTGGGCTGCTGTATATTTTCCAACGCCCACTCTGCTGTCTTACAATCAGATTATGCCATTAGACATAGACAATGAATCACTGTAATTGTTCTAATACGACCAAACTGCCAGCAAGCATTAACCCTTTCTCAGAACTCTGCAGTTAATTCCATATGGACCGGTAGTTACAAAGTGCTGAGAGACTTGAAGGCTTTTAGAATGAGAAAAACTTCATTTCCATTACAAAACTATGTTCCTGAAGTGCTTTCTTGGGAGTGGGGGGTTTCTTGTCCAATTAACAATGTGACCGAGAACTCAATAAAGACAATAAAAAAATTAATGAGAAAAAAAATTAGGAAAGTGCAGTTGTGCTTTTAAGTATAAGAATTTCTGAGGTGGAGTTTTTTAGAAAAAACTTTGAGGAGGGAGAACAGCATTTGCTCCTTCTGGGTGGGACAAGAGCCTGAGTTTGTGCGTCTGTGAGAGCTTTCTTCAGGATACAGGGAAAGTGTACAGCCAAACTCACAGTCAGCATGACCTGTGCTAGCAACAGTGTTGTGAGATGTCTCTTTACACAAATATTTGTGTCAACATATTACAAAACCCCCTATATATAAATAGATGTTTCCTACCCCAGGGATCCATCATCCCAACACCCTTTTGTTGAAACCCTTGCAGTAAATCAGCTGCTGATCAAAGCAGTGACACTCACTGCAATGAGGGGAGGACTAATTGGAAATCAAAAGTCTATTAGCATTGGAAATGTCATTTATTCGCTGGTCTGCAGAATTTTGCATATAATTTGTTTAGACCCCTAACTAACTTCTAACATTCACCTTTTAACATTCATTTTGCCTCCTTATGTCTCAGATTAGGGTTTAATATGAAATTCTGATATGGGTAATTCAGATCTAATTACTTAAGTGGATGTTCTCGGTTTAATGGGAACACAGGGAACCAGGTTGCCCTGCTGCACTTATAGTCAATGGCAATGACCAAACCTGGAGTGGGAGGAGTTCAGCTGTGGGTGCTGTCACATTCCCTCCTCCCAGTTTCACAGCCACAGAGGATATGCAGACACTTACAAGTAGTTCCCTAAAAATCGGGATAATACGTGTTAAAATAAATAAATAAAAACATAAAATAAAATAACACAGAAAACACAAAATTCCAGTGCCACCAGTGGAAAGTAGATATATGCATCTAATTAGAGGAGGAACTTAAGAAGTATTTTACAGCTAAAACAGTCTTGGGGAAATTATTGTATTGCTGAATGCTTAAAGCATTGAGTTCAGGTACAAATAATGCAGAAGATATACATCCAAACATCTTGATAGCTCAGGGCTAAGGAAAAACACCACATCAGTAGAAGATGGGATAATTTTCTTCTGCTTGTTGGGCTTCAGACAGCACTGAGATCCCAGTGGAATCAGCAGCAAACCCTGGTTGGGTACCTGTGACCCCATGCCATAGTGTATACTGTTGAACAGCAGCCCAGTTGTGGACCAAAAACATTCTACCAAAGGGCAGAATTGTCTGTCCAACTGACTTTTGGGCTGAATCTCCAGCAAAGCCAAATGTCTCAGCTACACATGACGTTGGGTTCCCACTATGAGAGATGGGATGGGATGTGATCCAAAATGTGTGCACCTCTGTGGGACATTCAGGCCTGAGCTCTCCAATTGTGTACATTAATGTGAATGTGCATGAGCAAGGTATGATGAAGAGTGAAGGAATCCAGCCTAGTTTATGTAATGTGTTTCAGGAACTTGTGGGATGAAGCTGCCTGATACAGCACCGTTACTTTCACTTCAGTTTTTATAACTCTGGCAACAAAAATTCCTGTCAGGATGAAACTTGGAAGAAACAATGAAACTTGGATGTTTCTCCCCACCTTGGAAGGGAATCTTTTCCTCCAAATCTGAGGAATCTGGTTTGGCTGAATTTCAGTTCACTTAATGCAAAAAAAATCGAAACCATTTGACATTAAGACCTTTTTCTGAACTCAAGACAGTTTTGTCTTTTAATACCAAATTTGGCAAGCTATTGCTGGTTTCTTTGGAAGAGTTTCCAAAGGAATCCATTCTTCATTTCTTGGTAGCATATGTCCTATTTGCCATCCTTAATCTTGTTACCTAAATAATTCACTACTGTTGGTGCATCGGATGCTCTCATACTTCAGATCGAACAATACATATCCCGATTTCACAGAATCACAGAATTGTAGGAGTTGAAAGGGACCTCTAGAGATCATCTAGTCCAACCCAATTTGTTTAAAACTTACTTGTGAATTAGTATTCAAACAGAGCACCACATTGTCAAGTGTTGCATCTAATCACAGGACACACTGTCACTTCACTTGATTAAAAAGTTTTTGAAGTTAATGCTGGGATTCCTTTGTCAACTGCCTTCTGTCAATAGCACAAGTAAGATGGAGCAAAGATGTTTTGCAAATCAGAAGGGGTCTTCAATTCACTGTTTGGAGGTTTTGTTCTTTTTATCCTTGTTGGTGCAGACAGATGAACCATGCCTCAACTAACACAACCTGATGGTTTTTGGTATCTCCAGAGCTTTGAAACACAAAACCCAAAAAGTTCCATCTATGCTGTTTTCAGTGATTCTTTGCCTTGAAGAAGATGCTGGACATAGTGTCTTAGTCAGAGATCCAGGATGAGTAAACAGAGAAGTCCAGCAGCCAGAAAAGATCACTTTTGGTTCACTTGGGAGCTGCATTAAGATCTCATAAAGTGTAAAAGCGGACACTGAACAATTTGTTCCTCCGTGCAGACTTCTCAACAAACTGTCTCTCCTTGGGGCCTTTCTGACCTTGTTGATGGCTTGCAACAACACCAGCCCTTGCTTTTAGTGCACGTTTCTCATGCAAATGAACAGGGACAATGGATGAGTCTCTTGGAAGTAAGCAAAGCTATGTCACTGCAGGAAGATGGCTTTGGGGATGGCTTTATCATCCTGTGGGCTCTTGATGCTCAGTCATCAGGAGTGCACAGACCAGGTGGAGCTCTGGTCCACAGCACATGTTGGTTGAAAGGTCTCTGGCAAGTCATCCCACATATCTTGGAGACAGATCTAAAGATTTAAGGTCAGTGTTTGGAGAGGAGATCAGAGCAGCACACTAAAATGCTCAACTGATCTTCAGGTTTTGAGACTTGAAATTAATTTACTGCGCTACAAATAAAAGAAAGGTAACAAAGTGTCTCAGCACAGGCTGAACTATCTGCATCGGGCTGTTGAAAATGCACAGCCCACTCAGCAGGGTGAGTGCAGGGGAGAGAAAACACATGGCTGAGGAGTGATGGTGGCTGAGATGGAAAAGGACAAGTCAGACAGCCAGGGCACAGCCAGGGGACACAATCCATCCAGCCTCCGAAATGATCATTCCCTGCTGCTGGTACCACTTCCTAACACTGCTGCTTGTACCTGATAGTGCAGGAAGGACAAAGGGAAGCTTGTGCTGGCAGCTCAACAAGGTCCATTTTGAGATGGTGTGGAGGGCTGTGTGAAAGGGCCAGTGTGCAGGGAAAGAGCAGTCACATTTTGCCTTTGTGAAAATAAAATAATCAGATTGCACGTTAACCACTTTGCAGCAAGGGAAGAAGCATGCGAGAGTTAAAACTTAGAGAGAAATGAAACAAAGGAAAGCTTTCAAACGTTGAATAAAAGGCTCCTTATATTCTATCTGCCTGTGTTTCCTGATGTGTGCATGCACTGCATCTTTAGGGAAAGGAGAGTTATTTTCTTACTTTCCTGTAAGAACTTCTATTTTATAATTAATAAAATAAAATGAAAAGGGCGATCAGCTTCATCATGAGAAAGGAGACAAGCCTCTGATTTTCAAATCTGAGCTTGAGTACCATTTCTAGTGTATATCTGGTATTCAGGGAATATTTTTATACCTTTCATTCAGAGTTGTGTTGCAGAGGTCACGGTAAACCGGAGCTAGGGCTATTCAAAGTTATGTTCATGCTTATAAACTATCCTGACTGCTATAGGCTCTGATATTTCCTTTAGAGACAAAACATACCCTCACGCTCACTCTTCAGTGTGCTGTTGAGCCATCTCAGGAGTCTGGGCTTTGTTTTGCTTTTAATTTTTTTTTTTGAAACTCTTCCAAACCCTGGAAGGGTTTCAAATCAGACAGAGATCTTACCCAAGGACTCCTGTTTAAAGCAACGTTGTAAAATGCAACATTCCCTTTTTTTTTTTTTTTTTTTTTTTATTCCTAGAGTTTATGCTCTAAATGCTCCTCTAGCATCCCAGAGATGTTGAAAGCAAAACAGTGAGGAAGGAGGAAGCGAGAAGGACAGCTCACGTGCTGCAGCAGTGGCAGTGATTCCCACAGTTTGGAAATGCAGTTGCTTGCAATTGCCCCATACAATAACACTGGTTACACTACTGGAATCTTTCTAAAATGTTACATCTAGGTGGGTAAAATTCAGATAATAGGCTTTTATCTCCAACGTACATTATATTCTTGCTGGATATCACATCTTGCTGTATCCAATTAGATACAATACTCTAGCAGAGGTCTAAAAACATCTGTGTTTTCAAACAAGACCAGGTAGGATTCTCCCCATGCTCAAGTCCAATTCTTTGAGCACTCACAGGACCCGCATCTCAGAGCTGTTCCCTCATCCCTGCTCACTAAACCTGGAGCTAACGCCAGTCCCTCTTATCAATCAGTCTGATTCAACCTCACAGCCACTTATAGCCACTACATTTTCTAATGAACCATATGTGGGACTGAGGCTGCCACCACGGTGGCAGGGATGGTTACGTGGATCTGAACAGCAAATCCTCTCACAGCATCTCCAGCTTCTGCTGACAAATGTTCTGGGCCGCACCACCATGTTCCTCCTGCAACATCCTCACACAATCCCACAAAGCTTTGTGCAACAAATGTTAACAGAAGAGCATACTGACAGAGTAAGAGAGAAACAAAGACATTTAATGCTGCCAAGCTAAAACTCTGTTACCAGAAAGGTCCATAGCAAAGGTGCAATAGTAGCATTACTGAAATACTTTGTGTTGCTCCTGTATGATACACTGTTGCTGTGAAAGGTTGAAGAGGGGAATGTGTATAAGAAGGCCATTGGAAAGGAAAAGAAAGCCATCAGGAAAAGATCAATGCTTGACTGAGTTATTTTATTAAATTCCCCCTGGATTTAGTCCGAGACTTAAGGCATGATACGATCAGAGCAGATTGCCTTGGGTTATTCCATTCTGAAGTTGTCCATATATCTGACATTGGTCATGACATATTTAATTTGAACTGGAAGTTCAGATTTAATGGTTGAATTCAAGTGGAACAGGAAGCACATAACCAAGTCGGGACTTACTGTCCATGACTATTGCTGCTAACCTCTCTTGCTGGGTATTATTAGTTTGTGTAGGACATGGGAAGAGCCCTGAACTCTCAGAACAGCCTTGGATACGGGGTGAGGATCCTATTAATGATTGAAAACCAAAGTGGTTTCCAAAGGTGAGGGTATGGTGGTATGCTACCGAAAACTGAATGGAAAGGAAAAAGGCAAGGCAAGGCAAGGCAAAGCAAAGTGAGTACATGCAGAGTGTCTAGCTTATGGGCACTCCCATCCCCACTGCAATTTCATTTGGAAACAAGTAAACAATTGGTATACTACTTTTCTACCAAGCAAGTGTTGAGAAAGAGTCTACCAGGATAGGTCAGCTTTGAGAGAGACTGCAGACAGGATTTAGCAACTGAACACTATAGCTTACTGAAAAATGATTCATATGCTTTTGAACATGTCACCCCGTACCAACTTAGTAAAGAGGAACTGAAAAGATATTAGCTGAAAGTAGAACTAGCAGAAGGTTTGATGGAAACAACATGTGGGATTGAGTATTTCTAGGAATATTTTCTACCATAGTTTTTCCAATCCAAATTATTCTCAGTCTAATAGGCACTAAGGACTTCTTGCAGTGAACTTTCTGCAGTGAAGAAAGTCAGCAGAGCCCAATCATTTTTGCTGTCTGTACAAAGCCTGCTGCCTCCTGCACTTCCCTGAATTCAGTGGATTTTTCCTTTCCACGAAATCATCACAGGGACACATCCATTCCCTCCCCGGGCAGCAGTAAGTGGAACAAAGGACATAAAGAAGTGAATAAATGTTCACTCACTAGAGGAGGTAGATAAAAACAGCTCTAACAGATCTGCATGATTCCTGCACGGATTTCACAAATTCAGGTCCTCTAAGTATCTATTTACAAAAAAAAACAAAAAAAACAAAAAAACATTTGGTGACCATGTGGATACATGAATTCCTTAAGTAGCAGCCAACTGCAGTGCAGGGTTCTCATTTCTCTACCCAAGATCTTTGCATTTCATGTAATGTCACCTGTATTGCGCTTTGAGGTGAGCCATGAGAGCCTTAAGAGGAGGGAAGGGGAAGGCATCCCTGGCTGCCCAGTCACGGACAGGGGTCCAGAGGGGAGGAGCATCCTGGTGAAAAAAGCACCTGAAGGTTTCATAACTTCAGGTCAGAATCCTTTGGGATCATCTTTGCCTTCCTGTTGGCATCTTTAACCCCTCCACTGGGCTAAGACCATGTTTCCACAGTGGTGGTGGCATCCAGAGCAGAACATGGCTCATCTCCCACCTCACCACAAACATGGGGCAGCTTAATCCAAAGGATGAGTGACTCTGGGTGGTGCCAAGGCCCATGAGCTGTTCCTCATGGCCAACTGTCCACCATGGGGGTGATGCAGGGGGCACCACACACCCCTGAAGGCCCCTCTGCTCTTCTTCCTTAGGTGTTACTTAGAGTTTTGGGCAGTGTTATTAATCTGAGAAGCACTGATGGAAATGTATGGGCATCCACCTGATCATCTAGGTTGTTTTGTCCTCCAGAGTGATTCACTGGGATGGAATTAGGATAAAATGTAAAACGTACAATGATGTAATCGTGCATTTTTCAGAACCCCATTCATTGTCCTCGCCTTGAGTTTTAGATGGGCTAAAGTTGCAAAGCAAACAATTGGAAATCTTCCTTTAAAATCATGCCAAGGATAAAAAATAAATAAAATGAGAACGCCTTTCTCTACAGCATACCTCAGGTCTGGCTTATCAAACGCAAGGTGTTTGTTAGATGCAACAGGTTCCTTCCTACGAAGCAGTGTTCTTACATTCCTCACACCCCCTGTAGGCTTTGAAATCAGTGTTCAAAGTGGACTTTCTGAATTCATGAAAACCCACAGGTCTATAATACATCCCTAATGGAAGTCAAACATGACACCCTAGAGATAAAACACAGTGGCCTTACCCTCTGTTCACAGTAGGTGTCTGTGTATAATAAATATTTTATTTTACTACAAAAACAAATAACTAAACATACCCCCTGTGTTTGTTCTGAACTCTACAGTAGCTTTTGTGAGTTTACTATATTTCAAAGCTGAGAGAGGAAACCACAAAGTCACGTCAGTTACACTGCATGCTGCACAAGACAAGCTAGTGCTGCTTCCAGCCCCACCAGGATCTCGGGGTCTGGGAGGCCCTGGCCCTCAAGAAGACACCTCAAGGAACCTAGCTCCGGGGTGGGAAACCCACCAGGCATAGCCCCAGCTCACAGACAACACAAAGAAATGAGAAAAAATATAGATATATATCCAGTGGTTTTGTTATATTTCTCTTTATATGGTGGTCTTGCAGGACCTCTGTGAAGCTGGAGCATGTGCTCCATCCTGCTACAAGATCTCGGGCACCTTTGTTTGAGATGGAACACTCAAAATAAATGGGTGATTTGACACCAAAGGAGAAGTTCAGCAGCTCCTCTGAGGTGTTTCACAAGCACCACATCCACTTCTTTACTACAGCCTCAGTGCTGAGGATATCACCTCTGAGAGGTGAAGACAAGCTGAAATCACAGACCCTCCTCTTTTCCCCATTTAACTGTGGGCCTACAATTGCAGGGAAGAGCTCATCAGCTGCATGAGAACTGTGGGAGAAGGTGTTTGCAGAGCAGAGACACAACTTGCAAAAGGCTCCTCCATTCTGAGGGCTGTGACCATCACCCCAGAGCAAGCAATAAACAGAAGGCTGCAAACAGACACTCACAGCTTCACCTCCTTAGGAACAAGCAGTAAAAAAGATGTTGGCTGCAAGAGCACAGCTCCCCACAGCTCACGTGCCCCTGTGGCTCTCAGGATGCAGTCTCAACTATTTTCTGCTTCTGGAGGCACATGACGGCCGTGCCCACAGTGACAGCACCTCCTGGAGCAGCCCCAGCTGCTGGAGCTGGAGATGCCTTCAGCTTTAGCACTGCAATGTCACCATTCTTGCAGCATCAGAGGCACCGTGACACCTTTCCATCAAGAGCCTAACGCTTGCTAATCAGAGGAACACGACGCTTCTGTCGAGTGCAGATCAGGTTACAAGACATTACTCTTATTTCAAGGGCAGTGTCGAACCACCCAACTTTTAAATACGCATATATATATATAAGGGAAACGGAGAAAAGCTATCATAAATGTGCAGTTCCTGATTAATCACTGCGTTCTGACAGCTTTACACAGATATAACTGCGCCAGGCCAATTTCTCAGCTGGTGTAAACTGGCATCCATCCATGGACTGTAATGAAGGTAGGCCAATTTACACCAGCCAGCTGACCCATTTTTATTGATTTTTAAATGATTTACATCAAGCTCAGGATGGAGTAATACACTGTTGAATCAGGCCCGTGGAGTGTGTGCCCTAACCTTACATTATCAGGAAATTCAGAATTAGGATTTCTTGGTCCATCATTATTTCATGCTTTTACATCCATCAAAAGAGAGCTTTTCTAAGTGCTGCACTGCGAGTGTGCCATTATCTAGACACAATAATAAGAGATTCAGACACTGTAAAGAAAAACCTTAAACCTTGACTTGTGGATTTATACAAGACATTTAATGTTATTTTAACATAGTATTTGGTATGTACTTTTATATGTTTCAGTGGCTTATATCATCATTCTTACTGTACTAAAACTTACATGTCCTTTTTCTTAAATAATATCCTTGTGTAAATTTTTTGTAAGCCCTAGGTTTATTTTATGACCCATAAACTTTGACAATATATTAAAATCTTGGAGAAATTTAATATCAGTAGAAGATTATCTTTAAAAAAAGATCATTTCTCTGTGCTACAGAGACTTAGACGTATCTGGTACGTTAAAAGGTTTAATGGCTGTTGGTAAATTTTACTGCAACTGTCAATAACTTCATAATATATTGAGCCAGTTAATAGGTCAACGGGAAATATTTATAACTTGCCATAAACTGTTTACCCAAGAATAAACTAATTTCTAATGATAATGAAATGTGAAAGTCGATGAACGCTAATTTTAGTGTTTTAGGCTAATTTAAACCCAGTTCCACCATTCGCCAGAAACACAGAGGTGGAAGGTACTGGTTTTTATGAGCCTGGGCAGAAACCTCTGGGAGCATCAGAAGCAATAGGACCTCACATCACTTGGAAGTACAAACACATCAAATGCAAGAAGTCTGCAAATTTACTCCTCAGGAATCACACCTTAAAAGAAGTAATTTTGGATGACACACCCTCCTGCGCACAGATTATGCAAACAAAACTTGAATGATGAAATCTGAACATTTTACACCTAAGTTTTGTATTTTATTTCAGTGCTGCAACTCTCCTGCACCACTGCTGCAATGACTGCCTGTAAACCTGCTGTCAGCTGTGGGCCCTGTCATCTCTGTACAGAAGGTCTGACCTCACGCTTGCTCATCAGGGCAGAACTCCTTCATATTAATACTGCAGATACGAGAGCTCTGGTCAGAAGTCACAGATTCCTACAGGCACCAAAACTTGCCCATCGGGGACCACCCTCACTCCCATTACTCTGAGCTCCCCCTTCACATCACCTTTAGCTCATTTTAGCAGAGAGAGACCAACAGTCAGGTCTCCTGAGGGTTTGGTGACACTGGGGCAGGCCACGTTCATTGTTACCCTATAGCTGTTGTCCCCATCCACTGCCAGCCCACAGCAGTCCCACCCCTGAGCCCCACACAGGTGAGGGCAGGCAGGCCATTGCCTACAGTTTTCACATTACAAATGGTAACCAATTAATTTTTTATATTTAATATTAGACTTTATTAATCTGGTATTTTATTAATAGAAATTTTAAATATTTAATGCCAAACTTTCACACATAATGCTACAACTTATTAATCTACTAAATTTTATTAACATAATTTTTGTAACTTCCATTTCTCTCCTCCCCCCCACCCCCTTGTTCACTTATGCACTTTTAAAAATATTGGCAGACCACACTGAAAACACAACATTCTCTCAGAGAGGGATGTGTAAAGACCATGCTTCCCCGTTCCTCCTCATTCCCCACCTAAGTGTTAAGTGCTGTGACCTTGTTTCCTCTGTTCATCCCTACTGGGGTGCCTGCAGACAGAACTGTGATCCAGCAGCCCTATGTCCTTTCTTAATGAGCTCTAATTATTCGCTATTTGTGTGTTGAGACCAGATTCAAATGCACACAACTCCACTGTTCAGAAACTCTTCCTCTGTTGCATATTCCTAAGGCACCTTATGGGATGCCATTCTGTGTATAATCTGATTTTTTTCTCCTTCCAAATTAGTAACACAGTCACATAGCAAATTGGAATATGCATGTAGCTTCAACACTGATATGGCGTTTCCTTCTCCTCTTCCTGACACTTTTGATGTTGTTCCCTTTCATCGTCGTCACCGTCCTGCTTCTGCAGCAGACTTCACATCTAAGGCCTTGTGCAGGGCATAATTAGAAGCTGCAGGACCACAGCATGAAGGTTGGGTTCTTGTTTTTCAGGCAGCAACCCAGGGAAGGGCAGCTGGCTGCTCAGCACTCACTGCTTGTCAGAGTCGCTGCCCACCCCATGGGAATGCCTGTCCCAAGGGGGTAACCCCAGGCTGCCTGCTCCTCACCTTTGCCACTTGGTCACCAGCAGGTGGGACTCCAGGAAAACACAGCTTTCCCAAAAGCACAGAGCTCCCCATCACCTCTCCCATCTCCCCAGCTTAGCATCTCCCTCCCAGATACAAGAACTGGGAGAAGGAAAAGGTCCCATAGTGCTTTGACAGAGCCAGGGGGAACTCTTACATCTAACTGCTGCAATATAGGACATGCTGTTCTCCCAGATATCCTCAGAATGATACCAATGGAAACCTACAAATAATAAACTCTCAGTCTCACACTGAGCTCTGCATCAAGTGTCTGTGTGCCTCCTTCCACCCGAAAGGACTTATCACCATAGTCCCACTGCAGTAAAATCAGATGTCTTCCAGTATGTTATTGCATAAGCATCTTCATAACCATGGCCTTTAACAAATAGAATTTACTGTAATTGTGTAGCTGCCTGATGGAATTGCATTTGTTTTGAGTCTTTTTTCTGGGAAGGGTCAGCCTTGTGAAAATAATCTGCTTTTTGCAAGAAAAATTATGTGCCTATCCAAAAGATACTATGCTGGCATGAAGTAAGGATACCACCAGTCCTCCCCTCAAGGCCACTAGAGGAATTGACTCCAAAATGGGCTCCAGCTTGAGCCTACTTATTCCCCAAGAGCCACCACCCACAGGGAGGTACAGGTAGCCCTGGATGAGCCTCACATCCACTGCGACGGCACTTTGCTCCCAAACCAAGGTTGGCAGAAGCACAGTGACTGTTTCAATTGTTTGGATGCCCAGAAGATTCCATCCCTTCACAAACTCTCACCCAGCATGCTGTGCTCACCTACTAAAACCTCAGATTTCAGCATTTACAGGGTAAAAAAAAAAAAAAAAGACATTCTCACTACTGTGAGCAATAACAGTAAAGCTTAAGAACAAAAAAAAGAAGTATGTTTATTCAAAACACTCCACTACAAAATGACAAAGTTCTGAGACAAAAGGTACCTCCTCCTGCTGCCACCCCACTGGGCACCACACTGAGGGGGTCTCAGGCACGAGTGCAATTTCCTTACAATATCTTATATTCTGCAAAATTAGACACAGTCTACATGTTAAGGAGGGAGCATCAGATCAGCATTAGCTTTGAATTTCCTTGCTTTTGTCAGCCTCATTACTACAGCCTGGATGTTATTAAAATGCTGCTCTTCGTCTGTTAATAATCATTTCACTTCTCTATCTCTGCCACATGAACTTTAGAACACTGTGAAATGGGTTTTGTAGTTGCATGTTTTTTTCAAGTTCATTGATCAAACATTTGTACATTTTAATGTTATAAATAATTGAAGAGCCTTCATTTTTCAGTGTTAAAATTAAGTTTTCTGTTCTGCCTTTTAAAACTAGAACAAGGGAAAGCGTAATTTAAGCCATGAAAAGGCTGCAAAATATGTGAAACTCTCTGTAACCCTTTTCTGTGAGCCTCTTCTTGTTTCACTTTGATTCTCATGAAGACTGAAGTGCGTGCAGGCAGCCCTTGACAGCCTCCTCCAGCAGGTTAGTAGCTAGAGGAATTCACCTATTTTCTGAGAAGGCTTTAAACATGGGGTGGGTACAAGGAGACTATTTGAAGCCACCCAGCAGGCTCAGGGAGCCTGGGCACAGGGAGGAGGGGTGCAAGCCAAGAAGAAGGGGATGTTCGGATGAAGGACAGCTGCTCGTGTTTGAGTACACGTTTCCCTTCTAGGTGAACATACAAAATAGGGGTAAATCCACTGAGTGAAAGAATCTGGAGACAACCCAGCACATACTGGAAATGGAAAAAATAAGCCATAGGGTTGCCCTCAGGAAGAAGTGAGGGAGAAAGACTCTAACTTTATTTCCCATGAGCATAGAATAGCTCCAATTCCTGGTGCTTCCAGAGCTTTCTGTTATGCCAGAAACTTAAGTCAAAAATCTAGAGTTAGCTGAACGTAACAAGAGGATCAGACTGCATCAGCTCCCAAAGAGAGCTGGAAACCAGACAGATGAATACCCTACAGTAAGTGTGAAGCAGCAACATTAATAGCATCTGTCATATAAGCACACCCACAGAAGAGCAACTTGCTAGTGTCAGGCATGAAGCACAAGGTCTTCCACAAGATGTCTATGCCTGACTAACTCCAGCCCAAAGTCAGCCTCTCAAGTCAGCCAATGTCAATCACTGGTACTGCTCCTGGGTCAGCTGCTGACATGAATCAGTGCAGAGCAAGCCTAACATTTCCAGTTTTTGGAGGAATACCACAAGCAGATGCTTATCCAAGATACACCAGACTGCACACAACATCTTCCATTGAAAAACTTCTCTGGGAATTTCCTCAGGAAGGCATTCCCACAGGAGGTGACCAGTGCTTCCTGGCTCCAGTATAGATAGAGATGTTATGAGAACAGACCCCATGCACTGTCTCAGTGCAGCGAGTTGGTGAACACAGCCTTCAGAGCACCTCTGTCCTGGTGGGGATATGGAGGCTGCCAGTGGAATTTATGCAGAACAGATTCACCAGATAAGGTTTCCTGGAAGTTGGGGTGAAAACTGTGGGCCTTTGCATGGGAAGAACTAAAACCACAAAGACTGGATGTTTCTCCACCCCCTGACTGCTGTTTCACCCGTACGAGTGTTATGAAAATTGTGTTGAGTGAAATGGAGATTTACTGAAAACACTAGAAACCATGTTGATGGAGGAAGCTGCCACTGAGTGATTGCTCTGCCTGAGTTCATTTTAAAAGTGAGTTTTCCCAGAGCCACAGCAATGCTGAGGCTTGTGACTGCTCCTCAAGGCAGAGTCCGTTCCTCAACAGCAGCTTAAGGAAATGGGCAAAGACATCACCACATTAAATCCAGTTTGGCTTGAGTTGTAAGGCACAGGGATGCACATCAGTATGAGCTGTACCCAATCTCCAGTTCCAGTTTCAATGTAATTGAACATTTTAGTCCAGTTATACCCAAAAATGGTGAACCTTAAAGCAAGAAGACTGCAAAAATACTTTTAGTGCTTTCAAAGAGCGGTTTCGAGCTTTAAATTGTGAAAACAGAAGCACAAAGAAGGTAAAGTAGAAGCTGGGAAATTCTCCTATGAGGAAATTCGGAGAATAACTGAGAGAACAAGTTCCCTTAAAGCTAATTGCCACTTCAATTTCCTTTCTGCTTCCCTGTCATGAAACAAGGGTTAAAGGAGAAAAGATTGAAAAAAAAAAAATCAAAAGCAAGCTGAACCAGGTTCGAATGGCAGGTAGGGCAAGTTTCTGTTCTCGATATCACACTGTTAGCTCCAGGAGATCAGTAGGAAGGAAGACTTACCTCATCTCCTCAATAGATAGTAAAAAAAAAAAATAAAGACAAACAACTTTCAAAAATCCCCCCAGGCTGAGCGTGTGTACAGTTCAGTCTTGCAAAAATCCATCGCTGCATGTGCCACACTATACTCCTTCTCAACACAGGGAATCTGGAGAACACTCCAGGCAGAGATGTGCTGACTGCAAGCGGCTCCATGCTGGCCAGATGCTGTGGTCCTCACTCTGTGCATCCCTTCCCTCAGAGCAGCGGGTGGGAATTGGCACAGGGCTGGTTTGCCCAACTACTGGGAGGCTGCAAAGAGCATTTCACAATTACTTCTTGGTGCTACTTAATGGGAAGTATTGCCTGGTAGTGCACGGCGTTATCACCCCCTCCAACAAGCACTCCAGCCTTCAGCACTAATCTCAGTGTTCTCAGCATCTTCCAAGCCTCAGTCCACAAGAGAGTTTCCCTTCGCAGCAAGTGGCTTACTGGTGGAGATGGATTAAAACAAACACAAGCAGTGCTGCATGGTAAATTCCTCTTCTTTGTATGACAGCTGTTTTGAATGTGTTATAGGATTGAGTAAAACCTCGCTTCCATATTCAAAAGGAGCCTCAGTTTTCCAAGAGGGTTTGGTTCTTCTGCCAGGAGTTCAGCTGCTGATATTCACTTATTTAATTCTTCGCCAAACATGCAGAATCTCTGACAACCATTTGTTTAAATTACTTACACTACTTGCTGTTTTAATCTTTTTTCCCTATTAATCTGTGACAAACCATGGAATTTAATATTTTTTTTACCATGACTAATATATGAAATTTGTTAGCTTTGTCTGTAATTTGCAGAAAACCCTGAATAATTGAACCTTTAAGTTTAAAGGCTTATGTTTTGTTATTCTAACTGTGATTACTTGTAATGGTTTGAAGAACCTAAGATGCTTTAGTGAGGGGTGCCAATATAAAATAGCAAAATTGACCCTATCCCTCCTTGTTTTCTTGTCTGTGTTCAGCTATAATTGGGGGGAAAGGATAGAAAAAGAAAAGAGTGAACAGGGAACTGATGTAGAATCATAGAATCACTCAGGTTGGAAAAAACCTTAAAGATCATTGAGTCCAACCATGACCCAACCATACAGCCCTCACTCTAACTTCTCTGTTAAATCATGACCTTGAGCACCACATCCAGATGGTTTTTAAACACATCCAGGGATGGTGACTGCACCACCTCCCTGCAGAGCCCATTCCAGTGCTTAACAAACCTTTCTATAAAGAAGTGTTTCTTGGTATCAAGTCTAAACTTACCCTGGTGCAACTTAAGGCCATTTCCCCTCGTCCTGTCACTGTTACCAGTGAGAAGAGCCCAACCCCACTCTCGCTGTGAGCACCTTTCAGATATTGGAAGGGAGCAAGGAGATCTCCCCTCAGCCTCCTTTTCCCCAGACCAAACAGCCCCATTTCCTTCATCCTCTCCTCATACGGGATTTTGCAAAAAACTACTTCCAGTACTTCTTCTACCCAATTTCAGCATTCTCATTCTTAATCCATTAGTACCATACTCGTCAAACAAGACCTGCTGCACTGTGTCTGATCCTTAAGTCACCTGGAAAATGCTTTTCAGTAACAGTGATGGTAGGAAATCATCAGCATTTTTCCACAGGCTGAGTGAGTCCAAGATCCTCATAGAGATCTACCTCACCATTTCTGTTACAACAGTGAAGCTCTACTGAGTTCAGAGCTCTGCCAGGAGGGGATCCCCCGGTGGACTACATGGTTCAAGAAGTGCACTTTTACAGGATAGACCACACTTATCCAGGTCATCCCTACCAAAGAGGAGCACAACAGTCACATTAGCAAACTGCACAGTGAACCAGAAGAGAGACCTAACAAGCCCATTGTCTCCAGTCATTGCCTGGGTTTTGGTACCCAAACAAAGGAACACGATCTCACCTGTCCACAGCACACCCAGCTTATAACTGCTTTGCCAGGAAGATGCAAGGAGCCTGAATCAGAAACCTCTTGTTCATGGACCCACAACGACCCAGTAATTGCCCAAAGGAAGAGCTCCAGAGGACCAAACCCTACCCTCTAGGTGGCAGGACAAAATAGGAGACACAGAGCATCAGAGCAACACCACATGCACTTGCAAGATCTCTTTCCCATCTGGGAGAAAGGAAAGAGCACTACAAGCCTGCTGCTGCACATAAACAGAAAAAAAAAGCCTTAGAAGGAAGCAGAATACAAACTGATCTAATGGTACATTAGCCCTAAACCAGAGAAAAGCATGTAGTACAAAATGCCTTCGAACAAGGGTGTTATATATATATTCCTCAGGTCATGTTATTTCTGTTAAATATTAATCAGAAAAATTGGAAAGCTTTATTATAAAGATGACAAATGCTACTGTGCCTCAAGGAAAGGTTGTGCACAGGATGTGCAAACTCTTACTTATTTGATTCAACATGGTGACTGTGGGCTGCACTTTTAATGAGGGAAATAAAACATCTTCTTAATTGGCTATAAAAGGATGTGCACCACAGACTTACTGAAACATTAGGCTGCGTAGTTAGAACCTACTTGGTAACAATGCCTCATTTTTATTAATATTGTTTTTATTGGTTGTGGAATCTATGAGTTTATCTATATTAAAGGAACAAAAGACTTGTTTTTTTGTTTTTTTGTTTTTTTTTTTTTTTGAAGCAGAAGGAAAGGATATTCCACACAGGGTAAATTGAAAACATCAGTGTACCCTACAGAGTAATAGCACTTTATCATGATTTGTACATGGGAACGAAACTATTGCCAAAAAACATAGGTGACCTCTCCCTACCCTATATTAATAATTACAGTATGGAGATGGAAGTACGATATGCAGGACACTCCTTTTAGCTACAACAAAAAAAAAAAAGGGGACTGTTTAAGATATGTGAAAAGGAGGCAAATCCAACTAGTAAGTGTTGACAGGCATCACATCTCATGCAATGAAAAACACATTATTGGAATTTACCCAAAACTCGGGTTTTATTCCAACCGCTCATATTAATTTTTTCTAAATTGAGGAAGAGCACACTCAGAACAGCCTTCCTGGTCAGACTTCAGCAAACTCAGACCTCTCTTCTGAACCCTGCTGTGAAACACAAGTCATTGAAATGGAGTGGCAGAGCTGGATGGTGGATGACAACACCTGCACTCAAGGCACAGAGGGGTTTGGGGTCGGTTCAGTGAACTTCCTCATCTTTCTTTGCAGGTCCCCCCAAACACCTTCCTCTTAAAGAAAAAAAAAGCTGTGAGTTTGGGGTTCTCACTGGCTCACTTGACAACACAGATTGCTGTAGCTGCTGCCAATCGCTCAGCATGGGTCTGAGCATCCAGCACATCAGCCTGGATATAGAATTTAATGAATAAAAGAGCACCCTCTAGAACTGCGAGCAGAATTCCAGAACACATCACCTAGGGCTGCTCTGGTTTACAAATTTATGTTGAAATCTGTTAGTGATTGTGTTCATAACAGCTTTTATAGCACACTGTAGGTTACAATTTTAAATTTGACATGTGAGTGAGCTTCCTGGATTAAATAGCACCACTGCTGCTGTCCCCAGAAGACAAAGCAGGAAGAATGCTCCCAGCCTTCACTGCTCACTTTCCAGAGTTTCATATCCTTAGGCTTATTGAATCCCAAACCAGAACAAACATGCCCGCAGTGGATATGCAAAGCGAGGAGCACTGAGAGCAGAGCAACAGCAGTTCTGGATCAAGCATACGTGATGAGCACTAACTCCAGCTGCACCAGGGAAGGCTGGCTGGAGCAAACAACATCATTTTTCTCCCTAAAACCAGGGAGAAATTCAGCTTCTTCAGGGCTGAGACTTCTCAAGGGACCAGGCAAGAAAAGTCCAAGACCCACAAGTCATGAGGGTCTTGCTTTTTGTGTCAAACCCAACAGCAAGCACCCTGAAGCGCCTTGCCATCACATAGTAGACTGCATCACTGAAATTCCTTGTTCTGAATTTTGTTTGGGTGAGTTTTGTCTCGCTGAACCTGTCAGGACAGGAAAAACCTTAAACTAAAGCAGAAAGCAGATGAGCAGACAGTGCCTGGAGCAGGCAGGCTCCCTGCAGGTCCTTGCTGCCATACTATTTGGGAGCCTTTGGGGGAAGGAACCAGCAAACTGAGGCTGGAAAACACGCTGAGAAAGACAACAGCTTCTTGCACTGGGACTTACCATCACCTGCTGAAGTATCTGATCAGATTTACCCCATCCAAAGTTTCACTATACATTCTCTGCAGCCTTGTAAATTGGGAGGGCCACTAAAGCTTGGAAAATAACCAGGAGTATCGTGAAATACACAGAGAGTAGTTGAAGCTGGGAGTAGTCTTCAAGAACTTGGGAATTCTTTTCTATGTCTGTTCCAGAACCACGGATTCAATATTTGCAATTAGGGGCAAATACTTTCACATGTCCAGTCTTAGCATCAGAATAACCACTGCTAACTCATTGCTAAAATCAACACTCAAGTTCAATTCATCCTATTTCCAGCAATTAAAGCTACTTCAAATAGGGAATTTTAATTTGAGAAGTATAATAAATGTCATTCCTATAACACGTACATTACTGTAATCTAATGTGAGTAAGAAGTCACTTGAGATGGAGAGACGCATCAGCCCCTTTAGGGCTAGTGCCATAGCAGAGGCAACAAAAGGGAAACTGCCGTTAATCCATTGGAAATATCATGTTAATAAATGAAAATGAGATAATGACTTTTGTGGCTAGCTGAATCTTGTCTAAAGCCTCTTATGAGCTTCATGTGTCTCAATTAGAGACTATGTTACAAGGTAAAAAAAAAAATCAGCTGGAGGCTTTGCACAATAAAAAACAAAGTTAAATAAGGAAATGTACTCTGTATTATTATTATTATTGCAACCTTCGTGCCTGACCTAGAAGTTTCTCATTGTTTGAATCCACCCCAAGCTCCCATTATAGCTTCTAATCGGTATTTCAGGAGCTGTTCCCACAATGCAAGACAAGCATGACCATATTTGCTGCTTCTTTTCCACATTAAAGATCAGCAAGTCAAAGCCCATTTAACCCAACTGATTCCGCATCACACACATACACACAAACACCAGCAGCAAAGTTCAGCCTTCCTCCTGCATCACCCCCAGGGCAGTGCCCCCGAGCCTCCCAACATCCCACTCTCGGATCAGAGGAAGGATCAGGCCACAGCAAGCTATTACTCACAGATTTTTGGCACAATCACTCACAGCAAAATGCAAATAAGCAATTACACCCCTATTTCTGCTCTCTAAAGTTTTGGTGGAGGTCAATGTTTGCCTCTAACCCAATTTTTTGTTTGTTTGTTTTAGAAATAAGCCCTCTAAAAGATGCCACATATATATCCTACATTAGGTTATACACTCCTAGAGCGTTATCTTTGTGGTCCTTTTACTGTATGGACACTTGTTTTGGAGAAAATCCACACTTGAGTTAAGCAGAAAATTCCATATTTCTGCTCACAGCTTATAAGGTAGGATGATCCAAAGGCCCTGGGGGAGAAGCACTTGGGTCACACTGGCATTCAGAGGGATTTGTTTCCTTGAACCATTTTGGCCCCTTTCAAAACCCTCATCCTGTAACCACACAGCAGCTGACCGCAAGCTTCAGGAGGTGTTACGTTGTGGGAGCCATCACGATTACCTAAATCACAAAATGAGCATGGCTAAGGTCAAAAGTTTTTCAAAAAGTCTAATATATGCATCCCCAGAGGAGCCAGCTCTGTTCACCTTAATCCTGAATCAACACTGCCTGTGTAAGTACAGGTTGGCTGAAGCCCACGCGGGGTCCTGCAGGGGCTTACAGTGAGATGCGAGAGCCTTGACGGATTTGGGCTGCAATGCATATTGCGGGGAAAGCGACCCGGCTGTGCTTTTTAAATAGCTGCAAAACATCGTTAAGGCTTTAGCTCCTTCAATAGGAAACCACACTCAACACCTCCGGTATTTCTTTTCCTATGCAAGTTGCTGGTAAGAAGCTCTGTTGCCAGTACAAAGGGGGCAGCCACCCACCTACCTAAATGAGGCACAACCCTTTGCTAATTAGCACTGCTAATGCACCCAAAGTTACTTTGGGCCGCCCTTCCTTTCCCAGCAGAGGTAAATCAAAGCACGGGAAGCAGGCTCCACATGGAGGACAGCTACTCTGGCTATCACTGCTCTTCAATGCTCATACATATATTTGTCCAACTTAGCAATCTCCACATTTCTGATCTGGGCATATTTAATATGAACACTTCCACTCCGTGGCACAAAGCACAGAGGCGCATCCCTGCATCATGCAGAAGTGTAACCCCATTTCTCCAATTGAGAAAGTACAACACAGCTCTCATGTAGATGCCAGAACTCAACTGCACCTCGAAGCAGTTTATTGACCTAGCAGGTCAATGTGCAGGCCAGCCACAGGGATAATCTAACAAGTATAAATCTGATAATTTATGGCTTGTCTGACAGCTTTGAACTGCATTTTGCAGCTCATGCTCAGGAAGGCTCAGAGGTGGGAGCTGCTGAGATGGAGCATGGGAAAACAGCATGGCTATACTGCATGGCAGCATTTACTGTGATCTGTTCATTGACTTGTATGCTCCTGAAGAGTACGTTTATGAACTGAACATGTAATTGTTTGTCTTTTCTCAAGTCTTCTTGATTCTGGAGCTAGAAGACCATCACAAATGCTTCAAGCATCCTCTCTGAGTGTTTTATCCTACCACAGAGGTAGGAAATACTTGCCTACAACTAGCCTTGCTCTTGCATGATGCATTTTTAGTCTTACTCTTGGATGCAGGCTCAAAAAGGATTTGCATGAAGGTATAAATCCTGCTTCTACAGATACTCCTCATCAAGATGAAGACTTTGTCTCACTCCTGTACATCACAATACCACAAAAGCCACCTATAGGATGAGAACCACGCACAGCAGAAAGCTACAGCTGATGAAGGTATGAAGGCATGAATAAACAACTAAACTGAGATTTCTGACCCCCAACCTACCTGCTGTTATTCAGTAAAGGCAATGAGCTGCGAAGCAGGCTTATAGAAAAAGGACTTCATATAAGCAATTACTTCAGCAAGACAGAAAAACTAAGTGAGATGCTCTTTCTTGTGGCATTTTGGTGCTTTACCCCCACCTCAAACACATCAGCTGGGACAAAAGTCTAGAAGCTGATGTTGTTTCAGCTGAAAGATTGGGATCAATTTCAGTTCAATGTGGGGAAATGTGCACATTCAGCTACTCTACACGTGCCCTCCTCAGATTTTAGATTTAGCTTCTCAAAACATTTAAAAAATGCATTAATTGACTACTTGCTTGTACTCCGAAAGCAAGATCAGACCAAATATCAATACAGGGAGACATGACTTGAAATACACACGCTGCACATCTCTACCAGCAGCATCCCTTTGTATTGCTCCACTGTGCACAGTAAGTGCCCGCTAACAATTTGCATTGAACTCACACAGCTTTTCTGCACAAGTCAATTCAGATCAATAGAAAAAGATTTTTACAAAGAAAACAAGTGTTGTGCAGAAAACGGTTCAGGCAGCGGGAACATTTCACAGTTGGGGCTGGCAAAGGAATATACTTTTATCTGCAGCAAAAAAAATCCCACTAAAAGGCATGACAGATTTCAGTGGCGTACTGATTTCCATCATGCCCTGCAGCATGGCAGGTGGTTAGGCATGTCACAACACCCTGTGCAGCAAGATGAGCATCAGTAGCTGGAAGACAAGACATGTATAGGTAGTAGCAACTGCAAGCACCTGACACCAGTTTAGAAGCATGTGATGAAGTCCTATTGACCAGAGCAGGACTTGAGCGGGAGAGTCCTGCATCTGTTTGGGTAGCTATGTCATGATGCAGTATAAAAAGGTTCAAAAGTGACTTCAGTGCTTGAGCTGGTAGGGTGAACTATGCTCTGGAAGAGTTCTCACTTGTCCTGAATAGCAGTTATTAGTCACTCATTGCTGATGGGGTAAAGTGAGTGAAAAGTGAGTTTAAAGAGAAATACAACAGTTCTGGGAAGACACTGGAGCTACTCCAGTTGACATCTGCTCCATTGTATGTTACCATAAGTATCTTGAAGTAGCCGAAACAACAGCCTACTAGACCTTAATACAAATAATACTGTCAAAATTAACAGAAAAGCAACAGAAAATGACAGGTTGATCAGAACTGGGAGATCTGGGAGGAAAAGCACCTGAGAAAGGAGATACAGTTCCAGCCCTACAATACAAATAGAATCAGCAGTGGGTTAGAGCAGTTTCTCACAGGATTTTTTATATTCCCTGTTTGTGCTCAGTTAGGAAATCCCAGGAGCTTCCCTATTCTGTTTTGGAGTCATCAGTCCAAATCAAACCCATGAGAAAAAGAAGTATGCACAAATCCCGTAAACCAACCAAGGGAAGTGAAAATCTTCAAGCCCCGAGAAATGTTTGTTTCTTTCACATTAGGTAAATTCTAATTCAAGGTTTCAGCTGAGTCTTATTTTAACCACAGGAACTTGTCAAATGTTTGCTATAAGGAAAAAAAATACACCCTAAACACATAGTATCTGAATAATACTGAGGAAAAAAAAATGCAAGAGTGGCTTTATGCCATGCTTATACGATCTGATGGAAAAAGTGATTTTTTTTTTAGAGCAGAGAACGTTGTGCTGTTCTGGCTCACATCACATCAACGGTTTCACTGAGCATGAGGCAACAGTGTTATTTCTATTTTTATGCACAAAGTTCAGTACACTTTGGGTAAGAGAATGTGCATGCTGCTTCTGCTATGAGAATTGTATACTGCCTCCTTTTTTCTCATGTTATTTCCCCATAATTGAGTATACTTTGCTTGTGAGACCACACTAGTAATTTGTAGGTCATGTATACAGCAAACATACAACAATATTAATAAGATTGCTGCTAGACGGTTGCTTATAAGTCATAACATGCACATGGTCACTTTGCTCAGTGGCATTTCAGGATTGATGCACTTTTTGTCCTCATCTGTTTACACAAGTCAAGCAAACCCTGAACCCTGCACTTGTTTAGTTGGAAGCCATTCAACTTCATGCTACCATCACCTTTAACAGAACTCTTTAATGGGAATCTTAAGAAAAAAAACATCCCCTTGTAAGTACTGAAGCACCTCCCTCACTGCCTCCAGCCTTACTTTTCTTTCCTACTGGCAAATATCTCATCCAAACTCTTACATCCCACTCCAAAGCTAAGAAAAAGTAAACCCAGCCTCTGAGAATGGCACACATATATCAGACAGTTCAGGACGCAGCAAGTAAGCCAGGGTGTCTTGTCAGGTACAGCCTCAGCCTTTGACCCTGCCCCTTGCCTGCACACCCAGCCATGCAAGGTACAGCTCACCAGCTAACATCCAGCACTGCCTGCACACTCAACCCTTCCTCTTGTGTCTGAACACAGGAAAATTAATTACTTGCCTCCTAACTAAACCAGACAAGATATAGGTCTTGTTATTGAAAGCCAGTGCCAATCCCCCATCACTTCCCCATTAACAGCTCCCTATGTTTCAACACAGGGAAGTGGCAATGCAAGCTGCCTCTCTGCAACTCAAGTTTCTTCCCTCCTGCTTTATTTTAATTCATTCATACTCTTACTTCACTCACTTTATGCTTAGTTTATGAACTCACATTCTGGGATTCACAGTAAATTTTAGGAGTTTATCAATAGTTCATCTGCTCTCAAATTCCTCCACACTATCTTGAAATTTTAAATCTTACAAGCAGCCAGTTTATCCCCCCAGGTGAGTACTTTGCCAGGTTTCCCAGGCTTTCTGCACACAGCAGCTCCATGTGTACCTCTGTCATTCTTCTAGCTGTCCTCTGCCCTCTTCAATCCCCAGGATGTCCATTTGATGCTGCAGTGCCCTACCTCAGGCAGGGCAGCCCGTGGAGGTCCAGGTAAGTACTTTACAGTATGCTGGATGGCTAGACTCCCACTGCTTCACAGCTCATACTTGGGGGTTATGGTACTCTTTCATCTCGGCCACAAAACATTTTCTGCCTCACAGTTCTGCAAAATCTCTTTGGGATATATCCTTACAATTCAGAGCTTCAAAGTTTGATTCATCGTCTCCTTTTGAGACGCTCTTCCACACTTTCCCTATCTTACAGGGAAATTCTTTCCAGCTTTAATCCTCATCTCCTTGCATCTCACTGAATATCATTTTAACTATGTTCTTCCAGGATATGTGCATGGAGCTGTATCAGTATCAGCTGTAGATTAGTTACACCACTCCTTCACCTTACACCAGTATTGCTTTAACCCACCCTTAGTTACCCAAGCAATTCTCTCTGTTCTGATCAGTGTTTGGAGTCCAAATAGCTCAGAACTAAGCCCAGTGATGTCACCCGTGCCTGCTTTCTACATTATCTCTCTAAGAAATTCCACCGATCTTTCAGACAGGATTTACCCTTTATGAAACCATGCTGACTGGTTTATTTCTCCAGATGTTTTGTGATCTCATCCCTTATTAATGTTTCTAGAGTTTTGCCTAGCACCAAGGTCAGATGCACTAGTCTATCATATCCCGCCTGTTCTTCCCTCATCTTTTTTCCAATCCCCTCTGCATACTGGGGTTGTATTTGCTTCTCTTCAATCCCTTAGTGTCTACCTCATCTCCAAGGAGTCAAAATAAAGTCTTCATTTATTGAACGAGTAATCTCTTCAGTGATCTTGTTAAAGATTCCCTAGTACATAACTCCTACTACCTTGGAGCTTCCAGGGATTTTAGCTTGCACAAGATTTATTTTAGCACAAAATTATCATAACCCAGAAACGTTGCCTTCATCCAGTCCTGTAGACACTGAGCAGAAAGGTGTGTTTAGACAGACTTCCAAAGCCTCCTCTGGGGGTGATGAGCTCTTGTTATAACTACTGGACTGTCAAGGCTCCTAGTCTGTTCCAATATTGTAACTCAAGAGTTCACTATTACACTATTACAATTGGATAAGGTTGTATGGCCCTCAATTTGTAATAATACAAAGTCTCAGTACCAGTATGCCACTACTTTTTCAGAGAGGCAAGATTTCCCAACACACAACCTGAACCTCACCCTGCACAACATGAGGTCATTGTCATAGAATCACTAAGGTTGGAAAAGAGCTCCAACATCATCCAGTACAACTGGGCATCTATGACAAGTATTTCCCACTAAACCATGCCCTCTAAACAATTCTTGAACACCTCCATGGTTGATGACTCCGCCACTTCCTGGGCAGCCCATTCCAGTGCCTGACCACTCTTGTAGAAGTAATATTTCCTAACACCAACCTCTAGGAAGCACCACTTGTTACCAGTCACCAGCTGGATTTAACTCCATTCACCACCACTTCCCAGGCCCAGTCCTCCAGCCAGTTCTTTACCCAAAGACTGTGTCTGTCCAAGCCACAGGCTGCCAGCTTCTCCGGGAGAATACTGTGGGAGACAGTGTCAAAGGCTTTGCTGAAATCTAGGTAGACCACATCAACAGCCTTTCCCTCATCCACCAGGCAGGTCACCCAGTCACAGAAAGAGATCAGGTTGGTCAAGTCCTGATGGGAGTCACATTGACAATTGTCACATTGGCACACTGGAGATTCCCAATCCTCTGGGACCTCTCCAGTTGACCAGGAACACTGATAGATGATGGAAAGTAGCTTGGCTATCATGTCCAGCAGCTGCTTCTGCACTCTCACGCAAATTCCAACCAGCCTTATGAACTTGTGACAGTCCAGGTGGAGTAGTAGATCTGTTTTCACCTGAATCATGGGGGGTTCATTCTGTTCCCCATACAAAACCACCAGGTAGGGAGTAGAGCATCTCAAGGATAACTTTTAAAGACAGATGTAAAGAAGGTATTGATGATCTCAGCTTTTTCCTTATCCTCAGTGTTCATGTTCCCTATCACATCCAGTAGAAGATGGATATTCTCCTTGCCCTCCTTTTATTGTTAATATATTTGTAAAAAAGTTTCCAGTCCCCTTTCACCCCAGCAGCCAGGTTGAGTTCAAGCTAGGCTTTTGCATTTCTGATTTTCTCCCTGCACATCCTAACAGTTTCTTTGTACTCTCCTCAAGTTGCTTATTCCTTCTTCCACAGAAAGAAAACTTTTTCTCCTGGAGCCATCACACCCGTTCAACACCACAGCAGCTCAGCAAGCAGGGGCAGCACTCTCAGTACCATTGTCACTTCTGTAGTGACCATCACCCTGCTACACCCATGCCCCTTCCAGCCTGGGAACCCAAAGGCATCCCTGGGAGAGTTTGTTAACAAAAGTCTTATCTAAAAGTCATGATTTTACCAGAGGTCTGAGTTGTTTGTTACAAGCTTGTCTCCAATGACACCAACTCAGAGTTTAGAGGCTGCAGGATATTAATATTAACAGCGTAAATAACAGGCAATTCTTCAGAGGGCAAAGGAACTTGTCTCTAATTTTCAAAGGATATGCTTAACTTAACTACAGCTAATTAGCTGTGATCTTCACATAAGTAACAAAAGAACTGCATTTGATTTTACATTTTTTCTAAATAGCAGAAAAGGACTTCCCATTTATCCAAAACAGACTTTCATCATCATTACCAAGTCCTCAAATGTGTACAAATTACTGCACCCAAGATTGTTTTCCACACACAGTAGTCAGAGATTTTGCTTTTGAGCAGATATTCAACCACCCCGAGACATTCCCTTTCCAGCAGCCTCTCTCCTCAGTCTTCCTTGGTAGACACAGCCCTCCTGCAGATTGCCACATGTATTCGTTGTAGGAATCCCAGCACACACACGTTGCACCTCACCCCACAAGGAGAATGAGTGTTAGCTCAAGCAATGTGGTGCTACAGGGGAATACACATCTAGAAAAGTGCAGCTTGGAAGCAAATCAGTGAGGAATGCTGAGCTAATGTTCGGCCTTAAAGTCCATTCAGGACAATGGGCATTACACATACATAAAGTTTACTTCAAATTCAACACACCTCAGCTCCACCCCCCCCACAGCCAGTCCTATCCTCAGCCGTCCTGCACCACATTAGCATTCCTACTGTTACCAAGGTGGTTAAGCATTCTTGCACTCATTAAAAGTTCACTTTTTTCCACTTTATTAATTACTTTATTTCACCTGAAGTGCAGAGAAAGACTGATCTCATGACTTTTTAGTGCCTCTCTAAGACGTTACGGGTTTATAACCTCACTAAGCCAGAAGGATCCTGCAGTTCTGGTTACAGGGTGCAGACACTATCAAATCCATTTCATGTTTTATATGCTTTGGAGACATCCTTTCCACCCTCAGCGACTATTGCTGTAATTACACAAATGATCTGCTCTACTGTCACTTCCAGTCAAAGGTGTCAGCCAAAATTAAAAATTCATGTTAAAACTAGAGACATTACTTTTTAAGCAGACAGTTCAGACCTGATCTGGTTTAACTTCACTTGCCTGGCTCACAGTGAGCAGCCAAGCAGTGAGTGTGCGGTTCTGCTTGCCCTTCAGCCCACATTGCTTTAGTAATACCAACATGTCTTTGGTGTTGAAGAATTTACTGTTACCCAATTGAGGCACACTAACAGCCTGATTTGAGCTATAACCCTGCACAGCCCTACCCTGCACCAATGCTCATGGCAAACATCTGCTCTCCTCCTCTGAAACTGTTCGTTGCAGTGGAGTTCTTGCACCACAGAGATGAGGACAAATAAATTCTCCTTCTTTTGGCTTTTGCAATGCAGAAGGACCAGAGCTGGTGCACCATAGTGCTATGGCGGAGCACTGTGCACCCAAGATCCACCTGCTGAATGAGTGCCTGCTTTGAACACAGCTCAAATAATCCTAATACAGAAAGTGCAAAGAAACATACCTGGCATCCTAACCCCTTTCTGGGACCGCTGAATTACTGTTACCCAAGCATAGTTATCAGGGCCAGAACAGATTTTTGAGGGGCTGTGCAACCCCTTCTAGTTCAAATACCTCCCATCATCTCAGACCTTTATCTTCATGGCCATGATAAACGTAATTACATAGTAGCAGTTCCTTGGTTATTGCCATTTGTCTTACACACAAAGTGGGGGGAATGGGGGCGGGAGGGGAAGAACTAACCATTTCCAGCAGCAGAGGAAGTTTGGTATTTACCCTGCCTTACCAGTGCCCCATCAGATCCATCAGAAGGCAAATAGCATACTTTTTCTTTGGAGAGAACCTTAACAATTGGAGCTGAATTTTGAAACTGGACGTGCCCATTGACCCATTACTGGAGTGGGTGTTTTCATACCCAACCAGTTAATTGCCCATAAAGATTCATAATGTAACATGACATGAAGAACCACCAGATGTGACTCGTTAAAGTCTCATGCACTGAGCTAGGAAATCAGAAAATCAGGATTGTTTTTCCAGATTGGGGCAGCATTTCAAGTTTAAATAAATGCTCTGCAGCAACTATTTCCTTGCTTTTTTCTCAACAAGATTGTCAGGAGGGGAAAAAAAAGGCACTGAGAGGAGAACAAGCAACTCTTATACAGGTCTTCAAACAAGTGATGAAATATTCCTGTAGCTCTCCTTGCTTGCAATGAGCAGATATTAAGCTGTACCTGAACTGCTCACAGGTGCAGTGGGCTGCTCCAGGAAGAATTAAGCCTGAGGAAAGGCTTGTGAACTGTAGGAACAGCTTTGCAACAGCACACTTTCTGTAGTATTTCCCCATGCACTCTGCTGCCCCCCCAGTGCAGGAGCAGGGTTGGCTGGGAGACCACAAACAGTTCACAGTTGAACAAGATATTAAGTTTTAGCCAGGAAAAGAGGTTTTGCTGGCTTTGTACTCTTAAGAGACTTCGGGAGGGAACTCATTATGCAACTCATTATACTCAATCTAGGTAAAAGGACTGCTTTCTTCCTCCCATAGACTTCAGTGGTAAGTGGCACAGGGCTTCATTTGATCTCAGTGTACACTCAGTTAAGAGCCTACAGAAACAATAGTTCAAGAACAGAAAGCAGAAAAACTGTCATAATTGTAAAAATAAAAAGCATGAATTTATAACGGTGACCCTTTATTAAGATGCTTAAATACACCAGATCACAGAGTTGCTCAGGAAACTGGAGACTTGTACTAGGCTTCCTTGCTGTAACATACACCAAAGGGCCAACGGACTGAGAAAGTACTATTTTATGCATCATTTCTTGCATGTGGTACTGCTTCTGACATTGAACTCTGAAGTCCATACTCAAGACAAAAAATGAATTAGAACCTGAGCTAGTTAAACTGTTCATAGCGGGTACAGCTGTAGATATTTGTGCCTGTGTTGCAGCCTAAAATCTGGGCTTCATTTTTTCTTGCACATTCTCTTGAATGAAAGCTAAAGTGGAAAAAGAAAACAGAACTATAAGTGATACACATGTGTGGCAGTTTTTAAAGTATTTTGTCCAGAGATGCATTCTGAGCATCACTCCAGTTAGAAGCACGTGATTCTTTTTTTGAGTGACTCAGCTGAGTGAAGATAAGCAGCAGTGTCAAACTTCAAATATTTGATATATTTTTCAAGCAGAAGACACTGACAGCCCCACAGGTAGGAGAATAGCAGCTGCAGTTCCTGCTCAAGGCCTCTGTCAACCATCATCAGCACCACCCAAGCCATGAACTCTCACCTGGTTACCACACTGAGGAGAAATGCAACTACATCACCCACTCCTACAAAATGATTTTCATTCTATGCATCAAGTTAACCTTCATGATATTCCATAATGCTAAAATCCACACATTCAACAAGGACTCAAGTAGCCTGCCTTAGCCAGCCACAGACTGCAGCTGAAATCTTCAGCACATGCACCAACACAAGTGGCTCACAACCACCTCACTTCAGAGCAAAGGTGCCAGAAAACATCTCAAGTGCCACAGTCACAGCTCTTACTGTGGGATCAGAATAGCTACATGCCCCACTGCATATCCCACGAAATAAGAGTATCTTTCCATTATGAATTTCCTCCAGTAATTCATTAACCCATAAAACTGTAGGCATACCATAAAATAACATTCTCATCAACTGGACGAAGGAATTAGCAGGAGTGGAGAACAAGCAATGCAGAGATTTCATTAATTTTAATGAATATGCATGTTCAGATCTTTGGTGAGGTCTGGGCTGCATTTTTTTTTTATCATGCTACAGAGAAAAGAGAGAACTACACATACATATAAATAATGAAGAACTATTGAGATAGAGCAAGGCTCTATTTAAAGAAAAGCAGGTCTTCTCTAACTTGCTAACTACTTTCCTTGAAAGAGCAAAAGTTCTTTCCCAAGGTCAGTAACAGAGCACACAGTGTAACTCAGAAGTTGTGCTTCAGCCACAGCATACTCTGTACTGAGAGCTTTTCTGATGGATTGAACATAAGTCTCATAGATTCAGGTTTTGCATTTACTTTGATTGACTTCATCTGAGCATTGCTTGTTTTCACAGTTAACAGAAGAGAAAAACAGCAATCAATTACAACCTTCTCATCAACACAACTTCAGCAAGACTTTTTTAAAAACAATCAGTCCAGAATTCTGAAGTGATAAAAAGAAGTGATATTATCCAATTTGAAAACATATATTTTCCCAACCGATGAAGTAGCTCCAAATAAAATGGCTGCTACCCGACACAACCAATGTGCCACTGACTCCCAGGATCCCTCACATCCTGTGGCATTTTGCAAACAGATCTACTGAACAGGACACATAGTTCACTGAGGATGTGGGAAAAGGTCACTAGCACTCACCTGGAAAGCAAGTGTCAAGCAGACAGCAAAGAGTGCATCCAGAAGAAACATTTTCCTCCACGTAACAAAGTAGTTCTCAGAACATTCATCCTCTGGTTATGGGACAGCTCCTTCCCCACCTCTACTTGCCTCTCCCATGAGGTTTATGAGAAAGCATCCTACTCCCAGGACCAGGATTTCCTCCTAACCAAACTAAATCTCACAAACAACCACCATACCCTGTGCTGTCCCCCTTTTTATCTTAGGGCAAGGATCAGCATGGCATCTCCCAGCAGCACAGCTGGCAGAAGCCCAGACTCCTCCCCCAACCCCTCTCCAGTTATCTCCGTCTCTTAATGAGCCACAGGTTATCACCTGGACCTCAAAATTAGCAAGGAAGGTAGTGTGTTCTTCTCACAGCTGTGTGCCTCACTTCCTGCAGTGTGGGCTGATGTGGAAAGACTCTGCATTTCAACTTTGGGAAGGTTAAATGTCTTCCATGACTCTTTACATCCTTTCAATGACTTCTGTTGTACCTTGTTCTCTGAGCAAGTTAATTTTACCAGCTGTCCCACACTATCCAGACACTGAGAGCAGTGTCCAGCACATTACCGTTAATGAAGCCATTTCTAAGTTAGACCTAAAACTTAGCTGGAAGATATCTACCAGAGATTCAGGCTAAAACCTTGAAACTGAGGCAATACTCTAGGAGATACTGGAGCCATGGGTAGGAGTTGTTAAAACTGATGAAAAACCTGAAGGGTAAGATTAAATACTCTTGTAGCCTGAAGAACAGTAGGGGAAAACAGAAGACGGCACAGATTCCCTCTGCAGGAGTATCCTTGGCAGGTATAAGAAGCTCACACCTTTGATTTAGACCCCTGGCTGAGGTGCCTGAAGTTGAATAACCACCCTACTTTTCATTGCTAATCCTAGGTAATTTATGTAGACAAGTTCACTAAATTCTCAAAGCCAAGGAGCCTGACAAATGTCTGCTTTCCATATCTGAATCCCAATGAGCATTGTGCTACCTGAGCCCTGGCACTTAACAACCTCTGCCTTCAACCAGCTCTTCTGCGATCTTGCAGATGTGATTTCCCCCCCTTCCCCTTAATGTCAGCAAAGAACAATAGATACTAACAGAACCCAGCACCGGGTACAGGGCTACATCAGAGTACACTCTACATGAGATGTTCCCAGCGGATAACTTGCATCCTGCTGCAGTCAGATGGTTGGCAGGGTCCAACTAGTAGCAACTCTGCTTCTCCACATCCACGAGGCAGCACAAGCTGTTTATTAAGATTGTATCCACTCCCATAACCATCTTGAGCAGCAGTAGGACAGATTCACATTCGGGCAGTCACAGATTTCTATGTTGTATTTGCATCTGCTTTGCTCCTGGGACAAGTAACTCAGTCTTACCACGATATAATGACCACCCTTAAAAGATGCACTCTTTCATTACGGAGAATTCACATTTTCTTCCGTGCTTTGTCCAGTTGAAGGCTCACGTCTCTATCATGTTCTAGTTTTCTGGAGGAAAGTATCTTCTATGCCATGCTGGGCATCATTTGTAGCATAAATCAGTCACACCCATAAACTTTTTACTGCTTCTTGCTGTTAGTGTCAACTTTACTGATCCCAAAGTGTTTCTCATCATTAATGGTTGGGTTGAGGGTCTGTTCCTCTCCCATGCTGCATGGCCCTTCACAGCCATCAATCATTTCTCTGGGTTGGCACTCTGTCCATGCTGCACAGGTCTGTGTGTATGTACAAGTGATGTCAAATTGAATGTGAATCACAGTGCTGTCAAAACTGTGCTCTTCTCCTTTTTCCCTTTCTCTTCCTTGGTCACCATTCCTCACTTCTTCTACCTCTTTCTGGGTGCTACTCAGCAGTTTCTCTCCCTCTCTCTGCCTAATAGCCATCATGATGCTCACCAGAGAGAAATTAGCAATTTTTAATCATTCATAACATTTTGCTGGGGTTTTCCTGCTCTCACCTGCTCTCTTATAAAGCACATAGGCCAGCAGCTCTGAATTTTCAGCCATGCAGAATATACTTTCCATCTCTTTCTTTCTATGTCTTCTCTCCTATACCATTCAAGGCACCTTCTCATGACCCCAGTGGCCCCACACCACAGCCACCGTGACATACCCAGCCCAGGGTTCAGCCCCACAGCAGTGCCCATTGGATCTTCAGCTGCCAACCACTGCAGAATCCTTCCAAGGTGAAAGCATCGACTGTAATGCACTGTGAAAGGCTCAGCATTATTAAACAGGTAATTCTCATTAGAGTCATATAATATCACTTTCTGCAGAGAGAGAACAATGGGCTTGGGTTTTTGGCTTTTCTTTTGTATGCATGTATCTACTGATTACGTGACTGAAAAACTGTGCTATTGATATAGAAGAAACCAGGACCTGTGATTCTCATTTGAGAAAAATTTTAAAGGAGAAACAGAATTTCTGCCACGTGCACCAACTACATTTGTTTGACAAATGAAATTTTGCTGGATTATTTATATTTTAAAGATATTGGCTAAGGTATTTTATTTCTGGACCTTCTTAAGTATTTGTTGCCTCTAAATGAACTGGATATGTTGTATAATGGAATTACTAGATTTGTATTAAATTGTAGCTTTGGGACCCATCACTGTGTGATGCTATCTACTTTCAACTGGCTTTGTTTATCACAGAGAAGGGAACTGAATTAGCATAAGATACTACAAAGTAGTAAAGGGATTTTAGCACCCTATCTATTTGACCTCCTATTGACCCGGGCTAATTCATATTCTCCCTGGGATGCTGTAACAGGTCATCTTGTATTCGGAAAAAAATTAGGTCAAATTATGGAGCAGCGTTTCTCGCCTCCTCAGCTGTGAAGTCAAGGAATTCCCCCTCCACACGTACAGCACGCACCAGTGGATGCGCACCTCCCTTAGAACTTTTATTTGTAAATTAACAGGCAAGAGCTTTGTATTTGTCTTACTGATGGCACTCATGTGACTGCTGCTGTTGTACCGGCGCTGGTGGCACGAGCAGCGTGGCAGTGGGAGCCTTGTCATGGCAGCACTGGGAAGGCTGTGGGAGCCCCATCTGAACCCAGATGGGAAAGGCATATTTGACCCTGCTTAGGAAGGCAGACTTAATAAATGTACCTTGTGTGGTTCCTTATTGCCTTGCACCACAACTGCACCCAACGTGAGAAGGTCATCTGCACCTTTTGCTGCACCATGTCACATAAAGTCACCCCACAGTGCCCGTGCCTTTGGCCCCGGTTGGGCTTTGATCTTGGTGACCTCCTCAGATATCAGCTGCAGATTTTTTGGTCAGCTTTAAATTCAATTTGGCATTAAAAAATAAATATATCTACATAAAGTAGATCTTTAGTTGAAGACTGTGGTTAGTAATTCCTGAAATTTAGGTCTATATTTTTTTCAACAAAAACCATGAAATGAACTCCAGCAGTTGCTCTGCAGTGCAAAGGGCTGATGAATTGCTACAGCAGCCTGCTTTATTCTCCTTAATAAGAAATTAGATCACAATAGGGATTTACGAAAATTACCTTGAAATGTTTGTGTGTTTGAGTGATTGCACAATTTGTGCTAGAATTATGTTGAATCACACGAGTTAGAGCATCTGCCTCTTCAGTTAGTCTCTATGTTGCTTTAAAAATGCCCTCTTCTGTTTTAATAGGAGCCTGCTAACAAATGCAAAAGCTTAACCGTACAGACAGTGTTTATTTGCTTTCTTTCCATTTTTCTACATTGCATTATTGATAATTTTCTCAAGACTTCACAGTGATGCCTTTATCCACTACCACTTCAGGTAGGCAGTGAGCAGCTCACTTAGGAAGTGGATTAAACCTTAATATTTAGCCTTTCAGATAACCCATATCCCTGCACAAGTTCTCTTCATTATTCACTTATGTCCTCCATTATACATGAGGTTTGCAGAAGCCCTGTTTTGTGCCAGAATGGGTGCAGGTCTCCCCAGGATGAGCCACTGGAGCACACGTGCTGCCAGCAGAGGTTTTGGGAAGGCCACGTTGTTCTGTTGGAAGCAGGAGACACAGCCCAGTGCACCGTGTCTTGAATAACTTCGGGAAATCTTTTAAGTCAACCTTGTGTTTTAGTCAACAGGGAAGGTTTGACCTTTCACCTCCCAACAACCATCTGTTTCATTATTTATCTGAGGGAATCAGAGAGTTTTTGTTCTTTCACGAAAGTCCCTGACACCAAGATATTTTTAATAGCGGAAATTTTTCATTCTTGTCACTATTCCTTTTGAAAATACAGGTATTTTCATACAACACGTCGCTAATGAGTGAAACTTCAGAATCTAGCCTTTCTCTATAATCACAGGAACAGGGATTAAAGAGGTCCCACCAGTGAGGAACATGAAAATTAATTATTGAGCTCCTTGTTTTATCCTCCCCATCTGTCTGATATTCTCAAGCACAGAAGGAGTCAGACAATTAAATTACTCCTCCTTTTACCTCATCAGGATGTTCCCTGTACCTTTCTTCCAGCTCCAGAGGCTCCCAAATTCTGCCCGTTTACACGTGTGTGCATGCACAAGGGCAGGGGCTCCCAATCCTCCCAAGCACCAAGAATTCAGCCAAGCTTCTTGACACAGCAACCTCTACCGAGGGCATTTAAGACAGAGTTTCCCCCGCTAAGTCTGGAAAGAAATCCTTATGCAGAGAAAGAAGTACTGTGAAGAATTTGAGTAAATTGCAAAATTATTATGAATGGTCTTTGTGCAAACAGAATACACAAAGGTATGTGCACACAGAGCAAAGAGGGAGTGAAAAAGAAGACAAGAGCGGGATGTGCACTTGATATGTCAAGTGTGGGGGGTTGCACTTTTCTTCAAAAACACTCATGCAATTCCCTCAGAAGTCACTGGAAGTGCCCCAGTGCATCTGCCCAGGGCAAAATTAGGCCCATTATATTTAGCTTTCCTGAGAAACCCTCGGCTTTGTAACATGTTTATATTTCTGTCATTATTTTTGGCAGCCAAACAAGTGAAGAATTTCATTTCTAGCAACTAGTTAAGACAGTTGAAGCAATTAATTTGTTTTATTTAACAATAAAGCTGTCAGTCGGCAGGGCTGGGAATGAGAGCAGCTCCAG
>VXAB01011747.1:140837-165521 GCA_013399175.1 Odontophorus gujanensis
AAAAAAAAAGAAAGGGGGGGAAAAAGAGAGGTTGGGAGGGGGAGATGGGGGGGATCCTGAAAGTCAACAACTCTAATAAAAGTGGACTTGTGCCAAAGTGAGGCAAAAGGCTGCCTCCTCGGCGTGGGTGACAGAGGCTACTTTGGTTGTTCTATTTTGCTGGAAGAAACACTTTCAAGAGTGTGTCTTTTGCATTTCTTACAACACTGCTCTACTCTCTGCAGGCCTTGATTCACATTTTTAGGGGATATAGGACATCAGCATTTTGTCATATTTAAGATGAAAGCGACATTATACCTGTTTCTAGAGGCTCAGTTCATGCATCTTATCAAAACCTATATATTATAACAGCACATCCCCTGGTAAGAACAAAAGGGAAATGTTTTTTTGTTTGGTGTGTGTGTGTTCTACTTTTTAAGGTAACTCCACAGAACAGCACTCTTTTTTTTCAGACAGATGAAGCAGGAGAATAAAAGCCCTTTACGGGAACATTTGAAAAATTAATTCCTTTTCTTTTTCTTTTTTCTTTTTTTTTTTCTCTTCGGTATGAGCTCATTCTTTTATTTTCAAAAACTGTTTGCTGTTTTCAGAAATAGTTTACCCCAGTGTAGCCAGTTGTTTTGCCTTTCAGTGAAATGTGTAAATATATTGCTTCTACAGGTACTTGGCAGAAGGAGAAAACAAATGAGATGGTTACAATACTGTTAAAAATCTGGAATGGAATGGCCTGAATTTCAGCTCTTCAGGCTCATTCTGACTTGGGGCCACTGGTCCTGTGATGTACATCTTCACAGCAATTGGCCATGGCACCAACCCTCTGTCCTCACCCATGGGCATAGGGAACAAGGCACTGGTGATAACAACATCAAACAAAAAAAAGGGCTTCTCCAAAACCAGTCACTAAAGGCATTTGCATCCCAATAAGAGAAACTTATTGTACTTTAATTCATTTACATTGACTTCACATCTTCAATTGATCCAAAATCTTCTCTTGTGGCTTCCTGACACCCATGCATTTTTTCTCCACCCATTGGGGTGTCTCAAACTCCCTGGATGCCAGCAGGCTCCCTAGGATACTGAAGCCCCCTCTGGGTGGCAGGGGAGGATTCATCCTCCCATCCACCACATTGCTCAGGTGCACAATAATTCACCTTGAGAATACTAATAGGTTGAGATACTCATGAGGAAAATGTAGGGGACACCAGGAAGCTCAGATGATAAACACAGGGTTACATCACAGCCAGAATCTATTTTAGTGTATTTTACCCTGGCCGTAACGTGTCCTTGCAATCTCCAAAATGAGATAAAACAGACTTGGTTTATTTTCCTGATTCCTGTTAGTTTTATACTGTTATGCATCACAAAAGCAGTTTTTCATATTGTTGTTCTCTGTCACTGCAAATATCATTGTTATCCTAGTAAACACTAGACTTGTTCCTTTTTCTTCTAGGAAGCTTTTGGATTGAAGCACTTCTGAGCACTTCTCTTCAGCCCCTGGAGACCACTTTTCACTTGAGCTCATGACACTAGACCTTGCTCCCAGCTACCTTGCAAGGCCATGAGCTTAGCAGCTCCTCTTTCTTCCAAGGGAATCAAATGCTTGCACGTAGTCCATCAGAGAGCACCCCAAAACATGTGTGTGCAGACAATTTTTATTTGAATGTCATTAAATACTTTTAAACATCTAGTGACCAGAGCATTACCTATGCCACATGCCCATGAAGAATATTACCACCTTGTTTATCACAGTAGTGACAGTACTGATTTTCTATCAGAAGCACTTATCTAGGTGACAAGGGAATGGGTGAGCAAATGTTATGTCTTGGCTGAAATTGTCTTTCTTTTTACTTCCAAGTTGCAATCAAGGAATCTGAATCAGCATCTAATGGATGCATTGAGCCATGCCTATGATCCCGACTAGATAAGAAAGACCACAAAGGATTGAATTTCATCTGGTTCTTGGTTAACTTGGGAAACAGATTGAGTGCTATATCTTTCTCAAAGACAAAACTCTACTGTTGCCTACTGCACTATCTGTTGGACAAAGTGAGGCCAAAGTGAGGCCCTGTGTTTGGAAGAGAATTCCCAGGACAAACTGTGTCATAATGCGGACATATACCCCTGAAAAGTCCTTCTTAGTTGATTTCAATCAACTTTGAATTCGAGTCCTGTCACTTCATTTTGCTGCCAATGAAAAAGAGAGGAGAAGAGAGGACTCCAAAATATTCAGACCCCTCCAAAACATTTGAGGAAGAACAGATGAACTGGTTCCATTGATGCATTAACATCATCTTCATGAACCGCACATTTGCGTAAGTCTGTTGTTTTCTCCATCAGCAGCACAAGTTATTCTCAAAGTTCAGTCTTTTTGGACAGCTCAAAAGAATGAAAGTGGTAAAGCGGAGGGCCTGAAATGAACTCTAAGTTAAAGCCATAGTTGCTGGGCATGGCAGTTACTGTGGGGTTTTCAGAAATCCATCCCTTTTGGCTGCATTCCCAAAATGCCTCAACTTTTTGCCCTGTGCTGCTTACTGGTGTTTGCAAGTCCTGTCTTTCATAGTCACAAGAGTTTTGCAGACAGCTACTTTTGATGCACCCAGTCATAGCCGAATGAGATGCAACGTCTTTCTACGTATGGTTACCAAACCCTCAGTGAGGCATCACTGGGGCATCAGTCATCATTTCCCACCGATAAAAGGGGCCCTTGAAGGTCTGGGAAACATCATGCATAAGAGTAAAGGCAAATTCTTCCATCACTCATACAAACACAGGCAAAGGACAAGGGAAATCTATGAACTGCACAAGGGAATAAATCAGTCTCTTAGTTTAAACCCCAAACTCCATATTTCATTGTAAGATGGAAGACCTTATCTTCTTCCCCATTCAGCTGAGAAATCAAGTGATTCCCAACATGAGTCTACTTTGTGAAGTGCTTATCAAACAAGAAGGGTGTTGTGCTCTTAGTCCAGACTGCTCCTTGAATAACAAAAAAGGGTCTGGAAGTATTATCCTTGGGTTGCATCAAGATATCAAGAAATACGGGAGTTAGGAAGACCTGCTCGAAAGCATTCTGCTTGGCAAAATGAGAGGCTTCCAGGAGGACCAATACAGTCATTATCCACTCTGTTGTCTTGTGTCCTGACAAAATCCTAAAAGCTACCCTCCCCTGGGACAGGGGATGAAGCAGTCTTCCTAAGCTCCTGGTCAATCTGCTCTCTACCCGGAGACATGGGCAGGATGTTACCAGAAATGACTTTGTTATGTAAATGGACAAAGCATTAAAACAAGTTGGCAAAGCAGTAATTATTCAGCTAGCTTGGTTCTCTGCAAATCAGTTTCAGCATCAAGCCTGAGACAGGGATGAGAAGCAAGGAAGCAGTGAGGAGGGTACTTCTCCTTGCATACCATGGATGCTGCTCTCAGGCCACCTACTGCCAACAATGGGCTATGGAGGAAGCGAATCCACACCTGTGCTATTCGGAGTATAATAATTTCTCCTTCCACAGAAAGTCTGCAGCCATGGGAAGAAGTCTCAGCAATTTGACATCTTCTGTGAAATTTGGTGGAAATTGCACAGCTGATTAAGAAGGTTCCTGGGAGGACTGACAGACCAACAGACGCTCCTACAGAGCGAGCAATAGCTTACGTCTCATTTCACTTGGAAAACAGATTAAAAACAAGCACATGCTGAAGCACAAGCAACAGGCATCTGAAACCCCCCTGACGTGCACAAATAATGCTGTGAAAAAAAATCCACAATCCTGTGGCTGCAACCTCTGATCTTCTTTCCCTTTTTATTTCTTCTGTCACTGCTTGTTGTGCTGTGTCTTTTATACATTTAAAGGGTGAAAACCTTCCTTTCTGTTTTTTTTTTTCTTTTTCTGTCTAGCACCCACTGCATATAGGTGCTAAACAAATAAAATACTAGCAAGCAAACTAACGTGCTTGGAGCTGTAGAAAACCAGTTTATTCTGAGCGATTCCGTCATTGAAAATTGCCTTCTGTCTACATGGAAAAATCCTTGCAGGATATTTTTCAATCCGACCAAGCCTTGCTGCAGCTGGCTTTACATGGGCATTCTGGAAACTTTATTTGGAACACCATGATGATAGGGGAGACAAGTTTAGTTGCAATTCTTAAATAGCAAAATCCGTTCACCATTCCAAGCTGGATAGTCTCTTATTTCTATCTCCAGATAGTCCACAAGTCAAGTCTAGTAATAATCAGACCACGAATTTCACACTGTCTTCTAGCTTTGTGCATACCAGAGGCAAGAGTACAAAGGGACTATTGGAATTTCAGAGATGAACTGCAACTCACACCACCTACCTTTCCAAAGTCAGCCTACAAGGCTGGATGTTCTCCCTCACTACCAATTGCTGGTTGAATTTTACAGTGCAGTCCTGTAAGACTGCACAAACCTTTGAATTCTTAGGCTCCAGCATGTGTTTGTAGAGCCAAAGAAAATGAGTCAATTCTAATAACAAATGAAAAACTTTTTTTAAAGGATTAAGATGCATGAGATTCAATGAATATTTAGAAATCCAGTGTTCTCAGCAGTGCTGGAATGAAACAATTATGCTCTTCTGGAAGGTCAGGATACAGTTTTTAATTTTTTTTTTTTTAATAAATTAGAGTTCAGCAGTTTCAGCTCATTTCTAATCTCCAGACCATGGGTTTGCATCTATGCATGCCTTAGAAAATGAACTCCTAGGCATGTGTGTGCAAGTACAGTCACGGATTTTTGAGATACCTACCAATATGCATTTGAGCATTTGAGACTACATTTGAGCCTTTGGTCTCTTTCAAGTGCTTAAATAACTACCTCTTCAGGCTCAAGACAAACTGGTCTCAAGAAGTAGCTGGAGAAGCATTTTAAAATGCATCTTCTGGATTCTGTTTCTGGATGGGCAAACACTCTGCAGGTGTCCTTCTGTTCAGCTCGAACAAGAGCATCTCCCAGTCCTTCATTTAACATCAGAGTTTGTCTTTGAATCTTCCTTATCTTATACTGTTTTTGAGGTGGCCCTCACCTGACACCTCTTGTCTGGAAAAGACACTGACAAAAGAATCAGAAGAAGGGAATAAAAATGTTTAAAAGAGCTTGGGACTGCATACATGGCTAATTCCCCCTCACAAGGGAATGAAAACATTCAAAGAGCTTTCGATTCTCTTCCAAGCATCCTTGCTTATTTGGTCTTTCTTTATCACCACAGCTGACCTGGCGTATTGATAAGCCGTTACCATCAGATTGCACCTTTCATTCCATCTTGGTTTAGTGTTCAGCCACGCAACCCAACTCTGAACACGATGGACTTGCCAGCTTCTGTCCAGACACACAATGCTTTCAGCTGGTCTGTGAATCAGAAGATGTGCTGCTATGCCCTTGTTTCCTCTGTCAGGACAGATAAAAATTGCATTCCGAAAAACAAGAACAAGAGAAATTCCAGGAGGTTGCTCCATCAACTCTGGAAGTTTTCCTGTGTTGAAACCCACTAGCCCAGTGAGGAATGGTGCTCTTAGGGCAGTTAATTAAGATATTTATCTCTTCCCTCTTGAACTCCATACATTTCAATCTGTTTAATTCTCACAGGAAGTCAAAACTAAAGTCAGAGTAGAGCCATATTGTAGAACACCTGTAATGTTCTCGAAGGAAGTGCTCCTTTTCCAGCCTGGTCTGTGTGCTGCTGTATGGAGAGATTGGAAATGTGAGAGAGAGACAGAATGAAGATCTTTGCAGAAAAAATACAAAGTGTGCAACCATTTCAATACTCAATTTTCAAAGCCTGGGGTTTTGTAACAAAGAAAATAAGGTATTTTTGAAGCAGAATATTTTCTCCTGGGGCTTTTTCTTTTTGGAGAACTGGTGTAGATATTCCAGAGGTGCCTGTTTATCTCCCTGTGATGCAGTTACCAAAGCCCTGGGGAGCTCCGTGGTGCATCATGTCTGTGTGACACTCTGCATACATCAGCAGGGCAGAAGCAACCTGGATTATGGGACTTAAAAGGGTTTCTGGGCATGCATTCTGCTAGGAGATGAGGGCATCTTTCTTTAATTTTCTAGAGACCTCCCATTATCTTTTTGCCATCCCATTACACATTATATTTTTTGCAAAGTAGAGCTGACCAAAGTGTCACCAAAAAAAAAGATGAAATCAGGAAGCTTTGATTCTTACTGGAAGAGATACTTTCCGTTCAAGTCCTTAAATTATTCAGTCAGAGTTGGCATGCCTAAGCTTTGGACAGAGCTTTTCTACTTTCTCAAGTAACTATGCAAAAGTGATTGCTTAATCTTGTCTTCTGAAGTCTAATCAGGACAGGGTATGTTTTGGATAGGAATCATTCCAAACCCAGATTTTTTTGGAGAAGTCCAAATGATTAACTTTCCTCTTTGTGCCACTGTTCATGAGCACTGCATTTCCTCATTTTTGACACAAGTGGGATTAGTGGGGGTTTGTGACAAAGGCTTTTCTGACAGTCTGCATAGCCCTGGCCAAACCCAGGAATACTGGGAATCCTGATGAGAAAGCCTGCTTGTTTCTAGCCCAGCGAGGTTTGGAAAAGTATTTAAACTTTTGGAGCTTAACTAAACCTTCAAACCTTTGGGTATTGTCACACTGGGAACTGTGATAACTGCAGGTTTTATTATATGTCTTTCTCCTGCTATTTAATGTCCAATTAATTTCATGATAGGGCATATTAAAAAGATGCTTCGTGTATGGAGGAGGATTGCATTGTATCCTAGCCATTTCTTGTTAAGCTACAGGGGATATTTTTAAATAAATAAACATTAGTTTGTCCTACTTTTTACTTAAGAGAAGAGTTAAATAACCAATTCTTGTTTGAACACCAAGGCTCTAAGAAAATATGGAGCGTTAGGTTTTAAGAAAAATGAAGCATTGCTCTGGGGAATAAATATCCCTCTGACCCCTATAAAAACTGAGACACAAGGCCAGCATATGGAAATTATTTTCCTCTGGACCGTGACTTGCAAAAAAGATGCCTGAAAATATTGTGCTCTTTGTTGGTAGCAGCCTTGTTAAGATACTCCTCCTTCAAGCACAGTAAAATGGCAGCACTTAACAAGCACAGCACAGCCATTATACTCTCTTCTGTCTGTTTGCCACTACAGAAGCTGAAATGAATATCAGCAATATCAATAGGTGTTGGTAAGCCCTATTTTAAGACCTGGATCAGGATTGGGAATCCATTGATCTGTCATTGACCATTGACTTTGTGCAGCAGGAGGCTGCTCCCAGGGCTGGTCTCTCCTGCCTTTTTCTTGAAGATCCCAGGCATGCAGATTGCTTCATGAACCCAACAACTGGCCAAGGTGTTGGTTGTAAATGAGTGAGTTTTTGTTTGTATCTTCTCGAGGCCTCACGTGGCAGTGAACATCAAATGAGAGTAGACAGAGTATCCCACATAGGATCTTCCCATATTAAGACCACTGCTGATTCCTTCCCCTTGCTTTTTGTGGTGCTGGACTACAGGAAACTCAGTGAGACAATGGATATTATCAGCTCAGAGGTTAAGCAGAATATAATGGAACATTTGCATTTTCACTCCCTTCTTTTCGAAGTCACTCCCCACAGCACAGTTTTTGCACCTAAATATAGAAGGGTGATATTTGCAAGTTCCTTTGTTCTAAAATTCAATTAATTTTTTATTAGAATAATTAAATAATTGATAGTTGTGCTTAAACTTCCCCAAAACTCTTTGCCACTTGCAGGACCTACACCGTGCCGACCTGCTCCCTGCAAAATGTGAAAAGCCCTTCCAGCCTCCAGCATCAGTATTGAGAGTCAATTTTTGTGGCTGTTCGATGGAAAGGGGTTCTGCTCCTCTCAGAAACAGGCAAAGCATTTCATCTGGAGTGATATTTGCCTAAAAGATCTCTCTCCTCAGCATTCACTCAGAAGCCTTCTGCAGTTTGCCTCTCAAGGACCAGTTGTTGGGAAATTTAGCAGGAATGTGTACAGAGAGAGAAAAGTGAAAATTGTTTTCCAGTTTCTTCCAAACCAATTCTGACATGGGATGAATGTATGTGATAAGCCATATTCATAAAGGGCACTCTGTACAAGCACTGAAGAAGTGTGTGTGTCCCTAACCACAGTCTCTTTGGCTGTCATGTGAATGGCCACCTCTACCAAGAGAGTAACTTATGTTTTCTGGTGCCAATAGTAGTCATAAGTTTAAAGATTATAACTAACCAAGAGCCAACATTTCTCATAAGTGTCTGTGCAGTCATTTTTTTTTCCTGCCCTTTGAGAGTTATGTAGCACGGGCCATGAAATCTACAGGAACTATGGGATCGCTGAGGCTAAGGTTCTTCCTTCCTGCAGCCTCACTGTATGGTCCTGTCCATGAACACTGCAAACTGAATACATAGCCCAGCCCTCTTTCTGCCGGTTCTGCCCTCTTTGAAGTTGAACAAATGAAGGGTTACTTCTCAGGCAGAGGAAAAAAATTGAGGTTGATTAACCACGGCCATGCATAATTTATGTGCAGTTTGAACATCCTGTGAAAATGGGCCAAAGATGTTTTTTTATAAATTGGGCTCCCTGAATTCTAGATGATCTTTAGCACTTATTATTGCTCAAGAAGCTCAGGCAGTATTGCAGATGTGCAGCTCTGTATATTTTCTGACTCAGTTTCCTCTCAGGCAGCCAATTTAAACACTGAACCCTTTCCTCTGCCAGCATCACCAGAGTCCAACATTGCATTACACTACGGCACTTCATCGCTGCCCTGTGGTTTGTCAGAGGAAGAAGGGAGCATTGTCCAGGAGCTGTAGGATCCCCATTGCAGCTGCACCTCCTGGCAGGAAACCAGGAGAAACACCTTGCAAGCTGAACCTCAGCACAGGTAGCATGTCACCTCTTCTGTGACAAACCTTGCATGCGCCTTTAAGAAACAAAAATTAATGCAAAGCTTATTACAATCCTGGTGGTTGCTAACGCTTTCTTTCTTCCACTGTCCAAGTGTCTGAATTTCAGCTTCAGATGAGTGTGGCCTGCTGGGATTTGAGCTGCCAGTTTAATTAGTGTTCAGTAATTTCAATAATGAGTGACAATTCATTGGGGCTTTTAGGTTGGTCTTCTGTTCAGAAGCAAATCAATAATCCACAGTTTTTCCCCTTCTTTAAAGACAAGAAAGTGGCATGTGAGTTACATCAGATGAGAGAAAATAAATGAGGAAAAGCACAACTCCCTCAGTAACTTGAGAGGCAATTGGCTTTAATGGTGTGGGCAGCCTCCCCGGTTTGTTGATGTTATTGGATGAACAGAAAGGTCATTAGTATCTGGAAAGGGGCTCCAAAGATTCTCACAGTAAACAATTTGCCCTGGCTGTAACCATAGTGATTTGGGTAAATGAACACAGGTATACGGATTACTACTGTATTCCCCAGGCTGCCTATATTATTGCCTCAGAAGATATAAAAACAATTGAGGCTAATTGTATGAGAGTGAGTTTATTACAAACATAAATGGAAGGGGAAAAGAAACCAGATATATTGTTCAGAAGCTTTTTTAATCTCTTAATTTTATATGTACATGAGCTCATCTATATGGTGCACGACACACATCTGTGCACACTCTGGATCTCCGTACAGGTTTATACACGGAAGCATTCTCCTGTGCAGACACTCAGCATCTCGAGCACAGACAAAACCCCTCAGAGCCCGTTTCTAGCTTGGTCTCTGGTGTTTCCTCCCAGCTGCCTGGGAGCGGGGTGCTCCGGATCAACCCACCGTCATGCTCCTCTCCCTCTCAGGCTCTGGAGTTTGGGATGAGGAGAATTACTGCAGCAAGAAGCACACTGCCCTTCCTGCTGTACCAGCTGGAGGCTGAGCCCAGCAGAACAGCTTGGCAGCTCAGAACAATGCATTCACCCCGAGCAAGTCAGCGGCACGCTCGGCTGTACCAGCCCCTTGCCGGGGAGAGCCAATATCACCGGCGGCATCGCACCAGCTTAGAGTGGCCAGGGTTTGTGCAAAGTTGTGTTGCTCCCTTTTGTTACAGCAACAAAGAGACAGCCTTGGCGAGGGGCTGCGATTTGCTGTATACAAACCCATTAAAAAAACACAAATGAAATACCCAGCTGGGAAGGTCAAGTCTAATGAGGTGGTCTGTTGTGAGAAGTGGTAGCTCACAGCATCCCCCATGTAGGCCAGAGGTGATTCCAAGTGAACAGCTGCTTATAATTATTATAATCTGACACTTTTCATCCACCTCAGGTGCTATTTTTTTTCTCACAAGAGAGCAGATTAATTGTATATCAACTGATATACATAAAAAAGGGTTTGATAGAAGGCTTAATAAAGTAACATTAAATAGGCGCTCCCACTGAAATTCTAATGTGTATATTCTTAATTAAATTCCCTGGTACAGTACAGTAATTCAGGTGCATTTGGATTCCTTTTTCCTCCGCTGAATATAAAGTTTAAAATTATTGTTGCTATGAAACTGAAGGCAAATAGGAAGGGAAAAGCCCTGCCAGCCTGACCCACGCAGGCCCCTCTTCTGGAGGGAGGAAAATCAGCTAATGCTCCATCTCTCATTCTGCTCCTCGTCTACACAGGCCCCGGTATTCTCATGTTAAAGAATACGCTCTCCCATTAGAATTTCAATAGAGCCCCGCTCCCAGGTGAAAAGGCAATATCCACATTAAAATGAAGATATTATTAAAAAAAAAAAAAAAAAAAAAGAGAAAGTACCATGTGCAGCAGTCTATTGACATCACTCTGGAGGGAAACTGTTGATTTAGAGGAGGAGAGGTATCTGGGTATGTGTTTAAATTGAACATTTAACAGTACTGGTTCAGCTGCTGTTTACTGGTATACACGAACTAAACACGCAGTGTTTGCACAGTTGCACAGAGTGTCTTTTCTCACAAGTCACCCAGAGTAACCCAGCATCACCTGTGATAAGGAATATCCCAATTAAGCCTGATCTCTAAATACTGCCTGAGTAGCATTAAATTGCATGGCTCGCTGTGAAGAGGAAACTTTCTTTCCAGAGCACGCATTGCGCTGTGCACAGTGTTTAATCAGACACATTTAGTACAACCGCTCAAAAAAAAATGAATGGAATCTCATGAGTCCCATGACATTTCCTATTGAAATAAATGAAAGACACATGGGGTTTGCTGGAGATCTCAACCTGGGCCTTCAGAGACCCCGCTGTCTGCCAGCACTGGCACTGCACTCCATGTCTGTGCCTCAGCAGTGGTGAACCTGGAAAAATGGACATTTGTGTGACTGCTGTCTTTCTCCAGGGGGTTCTCACTGGCCATCAATACTCCCATGTTTGGAAGCAGGCAGCCGTGTTATGATGCACTGGGACTGTGTGAGTTTGATTTGGCTTGCTTTAGCAGTATCTTGGAACGTCAGGTTTTTCTGCACACTTTTTTGGTGATAAACAGAAGTGATAGAGTAGTTCATAATAATGTTTCATCTTGATCTTTCTACTCCCGATACTAGCACGTGGGATCTTTGTGCAACCCTTTTGTCAGCAGCTTCCCCAGAATACTGGGAAAATTTGCATTTACTCCAGTCCTCTGGCCAAGACACAGATCTCCACACATCTGTATGAACACAGACAAATTCATAGTGATCTGTAGGGATGACCTGAGCTTGCTATGGAGCCATTAGGTCAGTGTTGAACCTTCAACATACGAGGAGGAATGTGTTTATTTTTCTATACTCTAGCTCAAAACTCAGAGTTGGAGAATGGCCTATTGTTGTGAATGGCACTTCTAAGCCTAATCCCAAACTTCCTTTGTATTTGAGGGAGGTTGCCTTCTTCTAATAATTGTTATTTACTTCTAATTAAATCTTGAATGTGTTGAGTGATTTTCAAAAATAAAGAAAATACTTTCTGGTTCCTAAAAAGCTTTAGACAGGAGAAAGAGAGATGTAACGTAATTGATGTAACGTTACACCATATTTTGATAACAGTGGTTTAATGAACCCCAAATACCCTCAGCCTTGCCATGATCGGTTGAACAGTTCACATTACACATCAAAGCAGTAGTGGGACTTGAAGAGAGATTTTTATGTTTTTGCAATTTACCCCAAAATGTATATTCATCTCTGACAGGTACTAGATCCTATAAGAGGGTATTTGTTCTCTTTTTTGTATGACATGAACCTTTATAAACCATCAACTTCCTCTCTCAAATGAGCCAGGAAAAGAAGAGAAAACGTCAAAAAAATTTATGATTTGACAAGCTACTTCAGAAAAAAAATTTGGTCTGTCCCTCATTTGACTTGTATGCGCAGAAATGTACACTGGGGAGGAAAAAAATAAAAAAATCAATTTGATGTAATTTGTTTGCCAAACTTTCCAGTTTGTTGAGGTTTGTTCACTGTGACACACATACGAGCTCCCTACTCCACCTGCTTTGCCCCCAGACATCAAATGTTAAGGCCAAGACTCCTCCAGCCTCAGTTTCCTTCAACATTTAGTACAGAAAAGAGGAAGGTGTTATGTGGAGATGGGTTGTTGCATGGTGGAGCATCAAGGAAGTACTAAATATAATGGCCCTGTTTTCTCCTCCTTTAAATTTTGCAGCCTTTCAGCATCTTGTGATGCAGTTGGTAACAATCATGAGAGGCCAGCCTGGAGGTGGGCCATGGCTTTCCATCTGCACTTCACTGCATCATTTATTTCAGATGTTTGGTCTCCAACCACCCTCCTACCAGCCAAGAAGGAAAGCCCCGGGTAGGCCCTCTGACAAGACCAAAACTCCTGCTGCTCTGCAGGGGAAAAGCAGAAGACTGCACATCGCATTGTTAATGCAACTCACCTTGCAGCTCAAAAACTTTTGATGTGGCTGCAGTTCGAAAGTAAGTGGCAATGAACATGAGCAAAGTTTTTAAAAAGTAAATAAATAATCAAAATGAAGTGGTTGGCATGACTGGCAAGGACTAAAGTCAGCTTTTGTTGCAATGAATAATTACATCATATTTGCACCAGCCCAAGGTATTTTTTAAAGTGAATGACAGACTCATCACCTTGCTGCCTCCTAGAAAGGGAATTCAGGATTGTACATCGGCAGTGTTTTAAGGGCAACAGCCTTGTTTTTTAAGACAGTTGCACTTAGCAGCTATTAAGGAAAAAGTATGTATGGAGACTTAGTAATTACTTGACCACTTGGACCAATTTTGTAACAGTGAAGCAGCTGAATGTGGATGGTACACGAGTCTAACTCTCTTGGTGGAATCTGAGATTAAGCACTACATCGTCTAGATGCCATATCCTAGGATGTTTGTCACCCTTACTGCTACCAGTCACTGGTGCAACACACCAACAGTAGCGATGTTCAAAACCATTTTTGAGGTAGAAACCCAGGGTCGAGCCCCATTGGCGCCGAATTACCTGAATTACCTTCTGCAGCCCCTTTGCCTGGCTCTTCTGCTGAGTGCATCTAAATACTTAAGCTGGATGGGGCAAAAACCTGCTGACATCACCCATGAACTCTGTGCTCAGATTTTCCTGTAAGCAAATACTGAAATAACCATGGGAGAACAGCAGTTAGATGAGGAGAAACACTAAGATCCTGATTCAGCAAAAGCTTTTACAAAGGTATTTAAAGTTAAGCACATGCTTAAGTGGTCTGCTGAATCAGGGCCTAAGGGAGGTCTTGTTATCTATGAAAGATTTCTAAGTGGGAAAGTGAAGGAGGAAAGTAAGGTGTATCATTACATATCAAGTGTAAACAGAAAGAGAGATGTGACAAAAGTTTGGTTTGAGGGTTTTGTTTCAACTCACTTGAGAAACTCACCAAAGTGCACATAAACAACAAATGTCTGGTAAAATTACATCACAGGTACAAGAAAGGGAGGAGGGCAGGAAGCCTCATTAGAAAGCACTTGAACTGACAGGTGGGCAAGTGAAAAGCAGAGGAATACTCCTCTGCTGTAAATGGACAGTAAAACACTAATTGCAGTAACACAAAATGTTCTGAACATTCAAACAGTGTCACCAAGATATCTTCAGTGCCACTCCTAAAAAAGTGGGTGGGAGAGGAATTAAAAAATTGGTAACTTCTATGTTTAAACTGGAAGCAAGGATGAGCCTGAGCTGAACAGGTCTGGACGTGAGAGGCTCAGGGACAGCAGGCAAGATAAGGCAAAGCTACTGAGAGCTGTGCTGCTCACAGTACTTGCTTTGGCTTTCCACTGCTGGCGGAGCACCCACATTGCTGCCAACAGTCCGTCTCCCTGTTCACAGGGCTCCATTTCACCTGTTTTCCCCAAAGTCTTTATCCCCCAGCTTTAGAGCAGGTGGATGCATATTCCAGCTGGGTGTAACCAGGAGTCCTCCTGCCAGTTCCATCACCTTCACCCTTCGGTGAAGGCATCACACAACACTGTCCAAGGATGGGTCCCACAGCCCCACACTTGTTCCTGGCCACCAGGCACACCACCAGCTACAACTGCAGTGTTCAGCCCCATCATCTGTGTGTTTCTTTACCAATTTGATTGTCCTCTCAGCCAGATGGTGTCATCCTACATTGGCTGTAACCCTGATCTCAGCAGCTTTTTGAGGACAGAAAAGCTGTAGCACCAGACAACTGATCAGGTCCCAGGGGCTCATGGGGCTCAAGCTGTCTCATGCTCACACTATGCAGAACCCCTCAGCAATTTGAAACACAGTGCAGTGAGTGGGAGTGACAGCAGATTGCTTAATATATGCACTCCTGATCCAAACTGTCTCCATGAATGATGCTTCTAGCTTGGCTGTTTCCTTTCCATTGGCTATCCAGTAGACCCAACATCAGAATAGCACAAACAGACCAACATTTCTTAAAAGCTTTAAAAAAAAAAAAAAAGCGCTTCAAATTACTGCTCTCTTCTCTTAAACCTGATGAATCCTTGTTCTTTGATTAAAAGAGAAAGTGTACTTGCCAAAATATTTTACCTTAGGACTTTCTCGCAGCAGAGAAATGCGCAAAGTATTTGTGGGTTGTGTTTGCTCTTGGAAGCAAACCTTCTCTATGCATTTCTTTGATTATGCCTATGTAACATGGTGGTTATCAGATTTCAGTAACTGTTGCCGTGCTCCAGATTGGCCTGTTGCAATAAATTACAATGGGAGTTCTGCTCAGCCCCATATCAGGGCACTTTAATCACATAACGTGACCATTAGATTCTCTGTCCACAAATTGGCCGCAAGTTTGGTCAAATTATCAAATTACATTACTGGGGTAATATTAAAATAATGTGAGCAGGTTTTAAATCCCAGTAGTTCATGAACTTTTTTTAATATCTGCCAAGCAGAACAATGGGACCCTTTGCAATCCCCCAGTGAGCATCTATTAAAACCACAATTTACAACTATACATATCATCTAACGTGTTAACCAGGTGTTCCAGTGTTATTGTTTGAAATTCTACCTAAGCTTAAATCAAATGAAGAAAAGCCAAAAGTCCAATTAAAATCCCACATTGCCTCTTTATCGTGTGTAGGTGAAAGACATTTGTTATAGATTTAATGGCAGAAATCTCATAAAAATTGTAGACCATCCTCTTTTCTTCCCAGTTTCTTGTTTCTTGCTCTGATTCTCACAGCTTACTGGCATTTCCTGTTCTTAGCTGTAAAAAAAAAAAAAAAATAGAATAAATCTAGGAATTTCTGGCTTAATTTTAGTAGCATCCTGGACACTCCAGCAGAATTTGACAATTGAGTGTTGTCATGGGATATTAAAATCCTGCAGTGGGCCCATTTAAGCCATTATTTCATAGGCTGTCCCTTAATCAGTTCCATCCCTCTGCTGTGCACTCTTTGCCAACATGTGTCTATTTTATTTAATAGTTCAGTGACAACAAATTTATGTTGCTAAGCTCCAAAAAGTAAACCTTACCAAAATACCTCCCCAAACTGCCTTTACAGACATCCACCAAAGTAATATGGAATTCAGTTGTCTTCACTTGGCCGTAATTACTTCCAGACCCAGGCTGCCTATCTTTGTCTTTGGCCATTTTTCTCATTCCACCCGAGCCCAGAAATAGTGGTGTTTCTTTACATTTATGGTTTTCTACTTAGATTTCATTGTCACCCACCCCTCCTACCTTTTGATTTTAGCAGACCTTGACATTTAACTAGTGACCTAGCTCTCCTTCCAAATATATGTTTTCTTCTCTGTTTGACAAAAGACTTGGGTTTTCAGTGCCCAATAAAACAAATTAATTTTCTTTCTGTGAGACAACCTTGCCCACCCCCCTGCTTTTCTCAGGCATTAAAAGTGGGACAATGAAAAAGTAACCGTTGTCTCACTAATTTGAAATCCATTGAATAATATGATAAACGAGATCAAATTTTTGTATGGAATTAGTGAAACTGGCAAAAAATAAATGTGTCAGCTACAGCACATCTGTTCTCTTTTACGCTTTACTTAAGAAAATAATTCTTGCCAGATTTTACCCACCCATAATAATTACACAATTTTTACAGATGTAGTTTGTAACAGCTCCACTTTGGTCCAAAATATTTAATATGACTTGAGATGAATTTACTTCTTGGCTCACACTTTATTATGTTTTTGCTATAAAAGGGTTGAGGTAAAGTTATTTGTTTCCAGCTCTGCACCTTTTACTAACATTTTTATAAACAAAACTGCTAGGCTAGAAATGATTGCTGCTGTCATCACCGTTGTAACTATTGCAATTACTACATATTTTGATTTGGACATTTAATTTGGCATTTGCTTGGAGTCTGTTTTCCTTGTTCTTAATTATCTATTCTTTGGGAGCACCAGATCAGCAAGAAGAGTACTCATGCATGTCCAGCTGCAAATGATAAAACATCATGACTTCCATTGATACTGAAAGACAACAGTGCTAATTATTGGAAATGGGTCCTGCCTATAAGGATTCAGCCAGCTCCAGAAATCTCCACAGTTCAGGACTGTTAGGGCCCAGAGCTTTGATTTGGCTGTCGAAAAAAAACCTCATGATCCAAAGTCCAGGCCCCTTCCGTGCCAGGTCGGCAGTGTGGGCCAGCCCCTCATTGGAACTGCATGGCAGGCAGTGCCACTGGCTCTAGGGTCTGCCTTGTGTTTACGTCGATTCACAAAACTTTGTAAATCAGATGCAAAGATTTTCAGTTGTTGAAACTTGCCACAAAACACCGTGGCCTTTGTCCAGATGAATTCTGGCATCCAATTTTTTGAAGGAAAAAAAAAAAAAAATATATATATATATATATATATAAAGGAAGAAAAAGGGAAAAATGAGTTGGTGTTTCCTACCCAAAGTAGATAGGATGTATCAAAGTTCTGTTTCTGGGCCAGATACTTAAAACAAGTGATTCATAAGGAATAGCACATCTTTTCTCGAGCAGAACTAGCCCAGCGACACTGCTCTGGGAGAAGATGCTCCACGTAATTAAGGGACCTAGGCAGAGTAGTGACCACAAGTTGGTTTTGATCTCATAAATTAAACCTCTATTACTCCTAAAGGGGAGGGGTGAGAAGTTGAATAGACGTGATACTCCAGCAACGAATGCAATCACTGGTCAAATGCGTTTGGTATCCATATAGATCTATGCCACACTATCTGATATTATTGTTATTATAATTCATGGCATAAACTGTAACCACTTGCGACTGCTGCACACTGCACAATCCAATTAAGAGCAACAGAAATGGCTCCATTTAATGGGCCCAATGACATGATAATGCGTTCAAAGGGTCAGTGCCCTACATCACACATCAGTGGCAGTTGACACACAGTTTTTTAATACTACCACTTAAATATGCATTAGAGGTTTAAAACCAGCATTGAAATAATGAGAAGGGTTAGTCTTAAACCTGTAAGTGCAAGTAAAGTGTGACCTGCAAATATAAATGTTGATAAATTCAGGGTACTTTTTTTTTTTTAAACTTATATGTACTTTTAAGATTTACGTACTTTTTACGTGGTGCTCCTGCAAAACCTAAAGCATTCACTGAGTTTGCTCAAAGCAGTGAAGCCTTCACCAGATGAGGCCTGCAAATGGGACAGGGCATTTTTCCCTACAATATGATGGCATTATGCCCGTAAACATGTGATTTCATGAGAAGCAGAATTTAGGAATCCATTCAAAGTGCAATCACAACGTGAAGGACATCTTGCACAGCACGCCAGACAGCTGAGCACATTCCTTGCACACTGTCCCCTTGCAAACATTTCCTACCCCTTCTGCAGCAGCTGGAGGTGCGATGAGCTGTGCAAAGACCCTGAGCTCCTCTGGGAGCAATCTCCAGGAGGATTCCTGGACTCCATGTGGCCCAAGTCCTCTTCTGGTGGGGGTCTAGGATATTGCACTTTTTTTTCACTTCACACTGTTTGTTTGTTTGTTTCTTTTTCTTGTGTTAGGCCAGAGAACAAAGTAAGTAAGTAAGAGCTATTAGGCATCAAATGGCTGAGGATATCATTGCAGGTTCCAGTGTGGACCTGTTAGGTCCTTAGTGAAAAAATCTTCATGAACTTGGTTACAGCAAATATTGCAAAAAATAAACCAACCAAAAATGATCCTAGTAACTGAAAGGCATTACACCAGTTCAACCTCATGTAACCCACACTGTTATTGAAGCTGGAAGTGTACAGACACCCACATGAAAACCTAGATCCCCGTTAAATAAACATTGCCAAGAAGCATAAGGCCGCATTCACACTGAATGCCCTCCACCTTCAAGGAGCTAAGAAGAAATTCCAAAGACAGGGAAAATGGGAATGCTCAGCAGCGCTGCCACCCCTGCAGTGTCAGATGTTTTGTTATTTGGGGTAATTCAGCGTTATTCTGAATGCCTTTCCCATGGCAGAGCCACGCACCATGAAATGACCTAACAGTGACAGTATGGGGCAGGGAGGTTTCCAAAGGGAAATGGGAGCTGAGTGAAAACAAACACGTCCTATATACAAAGATGCATCCTCCAGCCCGCTCCTCCACTCAGATGCCCCATGACAATTACACAAAGCCACTATGACTCCTGCAACCTTTCTGAAGAGGCAGATCCAGCTCTGAAGTGCTGTTGGCTGGGCTCAGGCTCCCATGGGTGCTGGCATATGGGCGGGCAAAACTGCAGGAATCGGCACTGCACAACGACGCCAGGACTCCCATCTAAACCAAAAAGAAAAAAAAAAAAAGAAAGGAAAAGAAAAAAGAAGTATATATCAAATATTTTGGCTGCCAAATCACTTTTTAAAAGCTGACATTGTCCTTATAATCCCAGCTGAACATTGTGTGCGTGCGATTTAAATATGTGAATAATTACTCTGTCCTCCTGTCGTATAATCTTTTTTAAGTTGTTTGGCCAGATCCTGGAGCTAGTCCAGTTCCCTCTCCAGCTGAGCCCTTTCTCTTGCACAGCACAAGCATGCCGTGCAGATCGTTATCCGGTGATAACAGAATGTGGATGCCCGGCGGATGCCTGTACCCTCTCTGCCCATCCTGCTCCTGCTCTCCCAGCCCCACTGCCCAGCACAAAGAAGCTCCCCATACTGTGGTGGCGGCGTGCTTCCACAGCCATGCGCGAAGCTGCCTCCTCCAGTTAGGGAGGAAGCGGCTGTAATGAATTTAGATGATATTCAGCTCCACTACGCTGTTTAATTCACTCGGTGGCCTTGATGTTATAGGAGATGAGCAAAGGGACCGAGGGTAAATCCAGTTGACTTGGTGTTAAAGTTAACATTAACAACAGTAACAGTGAGCTCCCGGTGTTCGACTGTCACTGACCCTTCAACACGACTCAAAAGCGCTGTGATTCCCATATTTCCCCTGCTAAAGCAAATACAAGCCCACACAGTGGCGCGTGGTTGGTTTTGAGCGTGCCCTGCGCTGGGTGGTCTGGGGACTTATCCTACTTCCCATCTCATTTGCCTGCAAACGCCTTCACCTTGTCAGGGCCAATAATTATCCGGCCGGCGATGCTCAGAGCTGCCATTCCTTAAGATTGGATGAGATTGAAGAGGCTGAGGCTTGGCTCCTCTGTGCATTTTCTCCGTCAGTTAGTGTATACACTGGGGGCCCGGCGAGCCCTACAGCAGAGCTACACTAACTTTCTCTCCCCTTCCTTATTATGGAGCTTAATAACAGCAGGCAGTGTATTAATATGTAAGAGATCAAGAGATTATTGATTAGAATCACTTGGCTAATATCCCCTGTCTGTCATGTAGTTCAGCAGCCCTTTCATGATTTTTTGTGTCAGTCCATTTAAATATTCATGACAGAGTTGCTTTGTACCTCCACGGCTGAATTTCTAATTAATCTGTCAAAAGAAATACAATATGCCCCTAAGCCTTATTATTATAAGGGTCAGCTGAAACAGAGCTGGCCTGGCTAGGCCTAAGGGGTAATTAATTATAACAATGCGGTGTTTACCTTCGTCGGTACCTGCGGCCTAAATGAGTGCTAAATTAGACTCAAACCACTTCAGTCCGTGTTTGAAGCACCCCGATATGCCAGACTAAATCATAATGATGGGGAGGAGAGAGCGGAGAGCCGCTCCTGTGTAACAACATAATCAGCAATTATAACTAGGAAATGGGGAGAAGGGGGAATTTTATCTCATTAGAAGAGCCCGAGCAGAAAGTTTTTTTTTCTGTCACCAGCTCTTTTCTTTAGAATTCAAATGATCCCACTCTAAAGGTGAGGGATCTCAAATTTAATTCCAGTGCAGAAAGCCGGCCTAATTAGTGGTATACTTTGGCTAAAATATGAATGACATTTGCTCCAGCTTGCAGCGGCCTATTAATAGAGGGTGTCAGAGTGAAACATTAAGTGTATCATTCTTCTGTCAATTTATTTCTGTCATTATTGTTTCTTTATTTCCTCTGCCACATTATGGTCACTAATTTCTTCTCACTTTTATGAGATTCTTAATGTGGGCCTTTAATGAACTCCAAAAACTCAACCACAACTCTGAAATTAAAATACTAGTCTCCTGTCAGTGTGACGCGACAGAGTAAAACTTGAATAGTATCATTCTTCTGTCAATTTATTTCTGTCATGATTTTTCTTTATATCCTGCCACATTATGCCCACTAGTTTAATTCCATTTTTATGTGACTTGTTAATGTGAATTTTAGGTGGCTTTTAATCACCTCCAAATTTGTAGAATATCACAATAAATCATAACTGTATCCCCTCTTATGACAATTTATTTCTGTCATTATTTTTTATTTCTCCTTCCTTATTACAACTCCTAGTTTCATCTCCTCCTCTGTGACCTTTACGTAGTTGCATTTGGAGAAGGGAGCACAGCCAAAGTTTGCTCTTGTGCAGCAACAAGGCGTCGAGGCTCTGGGAGAGGAGTGCTTGACCCTTTTGTTGGCTCTGCAGTCAGTCTGCATCCCAGTCCCAGTGCAGTGCCCACCTAAACCACGGCTGAGCACCAGCAGTGGAGCCATGCAGCGAGTGTGAAGCGTTGGCATGCCCAGTGGGTGCAATCCCAGCACCATCCTGGTGTCACCATCAGTCCTAGGTGTAGGAGTAAGTGACTTTTCATTAACTGTATTGATTAGAGTCTGTCTAAATGCTCTTTTCAATGAAAGGATGTAACTAATTGGGGTTGGTGAATCCTGTTTCTTCTGATTGTTGCAGGACAATACAACCATGCCCGTGCTGCAATACTAGGAGGTAACACAAGCTGTTTGGGCACATCCCTTTACAGAGAGAAGAAGAAGAGGAAAATTTCTGTGAAGTTCCATAATCAACGCTGGCTATTGGGTATTCCCTCACCAAAAAGACCTGGGTGTTTTTCCCTTTCTCCCCCTGAAATAGCTGCACAGCTCAACTTCAGCCTGGTTGAAGAGAAGATCGAGTAATCCCCAGCCAGTCTTTCGAAACTCCGCATAAAGAGTCTGCAAATGATGAAAAAGGAGATGAGGGGGATCTTTTTTCCCTGAGATGATTGCAAACACAATAATTCACAGAGTGTTCCCTCTACCCAGACCAGTACGCTCTCTGCATGTCCCTGGCACGTGATCCCAGGCAATGACTTCCTATCATCCACATAAAAAGCAGAGTGGGGAGATGGAAACTTATCACTGCAACTGCAGATCTACCATGTGTGTCACTCCAGCCTGAGGAATGTTCCCCTGAAGTGCTCCAGAAGGGGGTACAGACCATCTTGCTGGAATTCAGGCCGTCACCCAGCACTTCTTTGGCATTTTCCCAGGCTATCCCAATAGGTGAATGTCCAGCACTCAGGAGATATCTACTACACCTCCTGAAGTCAACCCGATGTATTGTAGCAAGAAGAAATAAAAAGGCTCAGAGCCTTTACCCTGGGCACCTGAAAAGCTGATGCAGCTTTATGGAAGCTGCTCCTCTCGGGGGACCATGCTGTCAGGGTGCACGGTGTAGGTGTGCACTGCTGGGTGGGCACAGCCAAAGCACCAGTGCCTCCCTAAGTTAAATATACTGTGCTCTTTTTTGACCGGGATAAAGTGAACAAATGGCACAAAGGAGAATTCTTCTGAGAAGCGTGACACCATATTTCCTGCATCTGTCTGCTGTTTCTAAACTGATAAGAAATACTACATCTTTAGGCTCTAGACTACCATTAATTAGGTGGCAGTGTGTGGCGTGCATACATAGGAGGCTCTCAGAGAAGAGCAGCAAGGACCAGCATAGCGTAAAGCATGCTGAAGGAGGTTAAATGACTATAGGATCCTCTGTACAGTTATTTACCATTTTTAACTTTTTTTTTTTTAATTATTTTTTAAATAACATTAAATATTTTGCCAGAGAAATATTTTGGAGGAAATATGCAAACATATGCCTTGGGAGCAAATTTTGTGAGCACTTGGCATCCGTCTGCTTGGGCACCCACTGAAGACTGCAGGAGCTGGCTCATTCAGAGCACCTGTGTTAGATGCTTTGAAATCTGATTTCTTGGATATATTTCATATGGAAAACTCTAAATTCTGAGCTAAAGAGGTCCTGAAAATGCAGAGGAACACTGTACGGTGATTTGTTTTTGAGGTGTGTTAAATCAGGCTGAGCAGAATCTGTGTCTATTAACGCCACACTAACAAAAGTAACTATTGCTATTTTGCTAAGGCTGTCTATAGACTGTTAAAGCATGAAAGTCCTATAATTTCATAAAAATCCCAACTATTCAGATTTCCATAAAGTGATGCTCTTGTATGTAATTTAAAATGGGTAACAAGCTTAGCCTATGCACACAACAGATCATTAACTTGATAAGATACTAGTAGCATATTAAGTGGCTATTGTGTTGTGCTAGCAAAACAAATACAGCAAAGAAACTTGCTAATGCAAAAGACTTTTTAGTCATTAGGAGTGGGTCATCTTTTGGTATTCAAATAAGTAAACTGAATTCCATTGCCGAATGCTCCAGCTATATTTTTCCCATACTCTAATTGAAAGCAAAAGCACAGTAAGGAAAATGGTCCATGTAAATGTGAAAGGCTTGGATCAGATTGTTATAAAGTTTTATTTATTTATTCATTTATTTATTTATTTGGGTGAGGGGATGCAATTCTCTGAGACATGATCCTTTCTAGTTTTACCTCTTCTTTTGTATTTCCAGCCCTGCCAATTCTTAACGTGGAGAGTTGGTCTCATTTTCATCCGGGCTGTGCTTCACATTTGGTGGAGTCTGTTTGCAGCTGCCTCTCTTTCAATATTTGTCTAAATAAAAGCATATTTTAAACCTATGAAGCCAGTATCAGTAACATGCATATTAATTTTAATTACAGAAAGGTCCAAACTTTCTCTCTAATTTCATATTAAAGCGCTCTTTAAAATTCTATCGCACTGGAGAGGGAAAAACATTAACCAAAAATATTTACACATGGGGAGTTTCTTAAAGAATGAATTATAATCATCTCAGTAAAAGGGCCTAAAGGGGGAACGGAACGTTCAGGGAGAGCTGAGGCTGGCAGTGTGGGAAATATATACGCACAAGCAAACCTACCCATCCCCACGCTCTGCTCCCACATTGCTGCGCTGGCAATGCTTACAGCTCTTCCCCATATGGCCGGGCCCCAGAATTCTGCTCTTTGTCTTTATTCACCATGGTGTCAGCCCCCTGTGTGGCAGGGCGGGTGCTGGAGGTGTGCAGGAGGCCGGGCTGCCCGCAGGTGCACGCTGCCTCCTTGGGCCCCTTTGCGTTGGGATCAGCCCTTCCACACCACACAGTGCGCCCCGCAAAGCACTGCTGCCCGTTCAGGGCAGCTGCTCCTGTCCAGAGAGACAAAATTCCCCTTTTATTTCCTTTGATATCTGTATTTAAGGGACTAATTTCTGTTAGCACCAGAAAATTCCTCAAGAAGATGACAGGGGAGACAGTGACCAGAGCCGCGCAGCTCGACGACTTCTGTGTGTTTTTTTTTAATTCTGTCAGTTGGATATTGACTGACTTTCTAATGCACACTCCTCTAATTCTTAATTAGAATGACATAGCTAATTAATAAGTTTTTTCCAATTATAAATTAACTTAGGATCAGAACTCTGGCTTTGCATGTAATTTCCTATAATCGCTAAAGCTACTGCAAAAACATGTCTCCTACCAACCGTAACTTTTTTATTTAACACAGACAGACAAGTTCTCACTGGGTTTAAATTTTACAGCAAATTATCTCTGTTGGGATTTACGAAGGGAAATTAAAAAAAAAAATCAGAAGAGTTTTCTCTTTTTCTTTCTCTCTTTTTTTTTTTTCTTC
>VXAB01011747.1:165530-185848 GCA_013399175.1 Odontophorus gujanensis
TTCTTTTTTTTTTTTTTTTTTTTTTGAACGGTCCTTTCTTTCTTAAACAAAATAGCATCTCTTAATGGACAATTTCTTTCTGAGATTTAAAAGGAATTCATCTTAATATTTTAATGTTATTACGGGGAAGGAAGAAAGAGAGCAGGTGATAATTCGTTTTTTCATAACTGTTACCACCTTTTCATGGTTTCTGCAAAAATGATTTGGGAGGATCCCGCATGCTGCTCATTTATAGAATCTTAACTGGAGAGACACTTATCTCTTTAGTAATGAACCAGTGTAATTAAAGGTGGGAATGTGGAAGAGTTCAGGCACTGGCAACATGTCACATAGTTGGCTGCTGCAATTCCTCGGTGGTTTATCAAAGACTACTCCTTTAATATGGAGATTACACTTATGTACTTGTCTGAACTTGAAAGGCATTTGCCTAATTTACTTATTAATGAGATGTAAATCTATTTGTACGGCACGTCACAAGTTTCCTGAAATCGCTGCTACTTAACCGGTGATAAACCCTATGATTTAAACGAAAAATAATACATTTAGCTTTCCACATTCATTCTGTTAAAAATTGATATAGTCTATGTTAAATTTATTAATATTGCTTGCTGTCATTCAGTTTGCAGCTCTTACTGAAATATGACTTGACAGCGGCCGCATTAAAGATGTATGCCATTGTATTCAACAAAGATTAATGAAGCCTGGTAAAAATAGCTGTAAAAGGGAAAGTGATCCGAATGTAAAATCAGTGAATTAAATGAGGCCTTGCATACCATTTGTTAATATGCATGAGGAGGGAGGCAGCGAATGAAAATGTCTCCCTGCAAAGTTCATTTGGGAATGTTTCAATATTGTCTGAATATCACCAAACTATTGAACAGCAGCTTAATAGAGCCCTGTGTAGCACCGAGGTCCGTGCGCCGGTGCCCTGAGAAAAGCTGCACACAAAACCTGATTCGCTTGCAAGTGGAGGGGAAGCCTCGAGTAAAAATAATAATAATCTGACTGGAATAATATAAATACATACAGGATAGCTGTCTCTTCTCCTCCTTCTTCCCCCCACTCCACCTCTTCTGTCTACAGCAGAGGCTTTCAATATTAAAGCCACTTGTGATAGAGAGCTTTAATGCTATATGCCTCTCTTTATGGAAGAATTGCATGAGGCAACACTTAAAAGGCTTAGATCCTGCAGATTTCCGAGGGGTTAATGTGTCTGTCTGTCTGGGTGTCACAGCTCTTCACACCCCATGATTCACAAAGGCAAAGACTTTACCCATTTCTTTGAAAAAAATTTTTTTTCTTTTTTCTTTTTTCTTTTTTTTTTCCAGGGGATTTTTTATTTCAGCAGCCCTCATTATAAAGTGCTCCTGAATTCATAACGGACAGGTTAAGACTTTCAGATAAATTAGCGCTGACAGAAAATAGCACGCAGTAATCACAACGTAAACACGGTGTATTTGTCAGTCAGGGCAGAGAGGTGTTTGGATGGGCTAGTTTCCAGGTTGGAACACTACGTCGAAGAACTGCAGAAAAGACTGCTCTGAAAGATTTTGCTTCGGCAAGTTTAAAACATATATTAATCTGGCTGCCCCTTTGGTAGTAAAGTAGTTAATGCACCCGAAAGCCTGTCAGCTTGGAGGCAATTTGGAGGTATAATGCATACACGCATGGTGTAAGAGCTTGTAGAAAGCTCTGCCTAAAGCATAAACTTTCCCAAAAGAATGAACATCGATGTTCAAACTCAAAGTCATTTAGAGGGATTTTTGTTCCCAGAGCTGATGCTCAGCTGATGCTCAGCTCACGTCTCCAGATTTGTGCAGCCTCAACAGGTAGGGTGACGTGGGGAGCACTGTCACCATGTGCAGGATGTGATCCGTCCCGTTTGTTTTGTCCCAGATTAGTGAAGGAAGTGGAAAGCAGGCTGGCTAGCTTAATAGATGACAGCTCTTAGTGATAGGTGGTTTTTATTCCAGGTCATTTGGAGGAAGAAATCTATGCTTTTTAATTTTTTTTTATTTTCATGAGGCAAATTGGTGCATGAGGCAAAACAAATTGTAATCAAATTGATATAACTAGAAACAAACCCTAACACACTTGCTCACCTGTTCTCCTGTTTCTGATACATGGTAAGGTTTAGCCAAGGTAGTACTGGGCTCCGTAGTTTTTGTATTACCTACAAAACAAAGTCAACTGGAAAGAGGTGCAGGCCTGCATGATGGGATTTTTAGGTTTTGTTTGCGCTCTCCATTTAAAAGATTAATTTTTCTGATTAAAAATTTTGTATGTCTTTCTCCCATTGGGTGTTCACCCAAAAATAAATAAATAAATAAATAAGCTAGTGGAAATGCATCAAAAAAAAAAAAGAACGAAAACAACAAACACTCAGATGATGCTGGAGAAAGCCTAGAGAACATAAAGACCACTGAATCAGACTGAAGGATATAGAATAAAAATGCTATGTGTACAGCATGAAACACTGGATAATGTCAGAAATTGTTTTTCTTTTCCCATCCAGATGTCCCTCAAATTTCGTTTTTGAGGAAACTCCTGATATCTATGGAATATCTGATTCTGCATCTGCTTAATTAAGAACATTTGTCTAGTTGTAAGACTCAGTTCATCAAGAATAGGCATTAAAAACAGAAACAGCAAACACCCAATGGGGGAAGAAGCAAAGAGCCTGCCCTTCGGGTTCCCATCTCTCCCTGATATAACTAATTAAAACCATTCATAAGACAACCTTCTCTAATGGCTAGACACAGGCTACTCTTGCTCGGTGTTGGCTGCAGCATGGCACCCTGTGGAACAACTTATTTACTTCTCTAGTCCCTTTTTCCTCAGTGCAAGATAAGGCAAAAAGAAGGCAAGGCTCTGGGTAACAGAGTAGTGCTATCAGTAAGGAGTTGCTCTTGTTTTAACAGCATCTCAGCAGTATACAGCCCACCTGAAACCTTTCTCTTTTCCTGTGGACCCATCCCTGTGGTCCTGCTGGTTCCCCTCTCATGGGACAAGCATCTGGCAGCTAGCAGAGAGGAGAAACTTTGACTTTCTCTTATTTCTTACAGGAATTAACATTTTCTTGCTTGTCAGGAATTGTGAGATAATTCCCACACAAAAGGAAATGAATGACAAATATTCCTTAATGACATGAGATTAGCACCACTGGCCAGGTAGCAGAGTTCACCCCAGTTTTCTCTTGTAATATCAGAAGAATGAGCTAAAACGTAAGGGGAAACCTTCCTTCAGGAATACCATGGTGAGCAAATACTCCCACCTTCTTCAGCAGCTCACGTAACACCACACTGAGCTGAGACAGATGGAGGACAAAACTTCACAGAGTGGGAAAAGAGAGGCAGAGTTGGAAAGGTTAGAAAAAAAAAGTTAACTCTCAGAACAAGAAACTTTTTCTTTCATTGGAAGCTCTTGGTTCCAGAGAGGAGCAGCAGAAGCCACCACAGGGCTGGAAAAGGGAAAGCAGTTCAAAAAGTGCTTCTGGTGGTGAGGAGAACACCCAACTCTGTAATATATAGGATAACTCTGCATTTTGTTTTTGGTGAGCTCTTTGGTTTGCATGCAAATTGATGGCAAAAGCAAACGTTGTGCTTTGTGTTGCCTTTGGCTCTGCCAATGGGGATTTACATCCCAGCTCTGTGTTGGTGATCCTGGCGGTGTCCCCTGACTTGTGCAGCCATGCAAAAGTCACAGCTGCCCCGTAACTCTCCCTTTATTTTGTTGCAGAAATTTCATTAATTGTCAACCTGTTCACTGTTTGGCAATGAGCTGTGACCACGGGTTTGTTTACAAGTCGGTTTAACAGTGGAGATTTTGCACATATAAAAAAGGTCTTTCGATTGAAACGTTAGTCCCTCGGGTGGAAAATAACCCCTAAATTCCACTACTCAAATTTTAATTTTCAAAAATGTTCCACATTTACTATAAATAGCTGTCATCTGTCAAATAAACGGAGCAAGTCCAGGAAGCCTCCCTGTCAAAGGAGACCATTTCGGAGGCAGCCTTTGTCTTAAATGAGTCTGTAGACATGGCTTGTGTTGGTTTTTGAGTAATCCCAGCCTGTTTATAATCTCATCTATTTCATGGAGAGGATATGAAAATAGCTCCCCACTGTATGAAAATTATCTATATTCCAGCACAGACGATATAGTCGGTCTATTGAAAATAATGGAGTGAACTCAGCTACGCAGTTTATTTCAATGTGTGAAGTCTTTGCACATCATAATATCAAATAAACTCCATTGAAAACACCATCCTCATATAATTGTATTATACAAGAGTAGTGTCACCTTTTGTTTAGAACAGTACCATTACGCTTTTATGATATACTTTAAGGAGAACTAGATGGTACCATTGATTCTTGTACTAGCATTTTACATCAAAAGACCTATGTCTGCAGCCCAGGTCACTGAAATCACAAATGAAGTGAATTTAATGGTCTAAGTTTGGTCTCCAGAGGACAACAGAATAGTTAGTACCATCATAAAGTCTGACAATGTAGCCTTTTGGCAGGTTTTTGTTGATAATAGGCTTGAACTGCAATCTTTTCACCATGGTATAAGAGGATCTGTTAAAGCAGGCTTCAGACACCTTGGAAGAATAAAGTAGGGAAGGCTGCAAAGCACAATATTGTGCACACCTGCACCATACCTAGAGTAAGGTTAATGCAGTAATATCTGTGTGAAAACTGCCTCACCCCCACATTAAAAGCAGCTTATCATTAGGGATTACCTAGCCACTGCACCAGCTGCAAGTCTTTACTTAAAGACTTAAAGGTAAAGCTCTTACAGTTCCCAATCCAGTGACATTTGCAGCTCACTATAATTTATTGAATATCTTCCAAAGAGCAAACACAGGATTTCTCTTGGTACTGTTTTAGTTGGGTTGTAAACGCTTGCCATTTACCAAGAGAAAAAAAATAAAGGCAGGCACATTTACACTTTTGCAAAGCATCATGTAATATTTTGAACCTGTCTTTTCATGCTGACTCTTTTCATGTTCAATCTAAACGCTGTTTACTCATTTAAAGTCTTGTTATAGCTCAGCTATGAAGTACAGTGCACACACACTTTCAAAGCTTTCATGAGAGCACCTCGTTCCCAGGTTTCATTAGGAAGACCCATGCTTGTCTGAAGAAAGTGTGAATTTTTTAAACTTCCTGTAGCAGATATTCAGAAGTGTTCACCCTTCAGCACTTCATAGTCCTGCTACTGAGACCTTTAGAGACTTAATACAGATAAGAATCTCGAGAAGAGAATTTCTTGTCGTTACCTCCATTTATAAGGTGTGCTGATCTATTGATGAAAATCGAAAGGAAACAGTTAAAAAAGCCAAACTATGTGCTGGGTGATGAAACATTTTCCTTGCCTTGCCATTAACATGCATGCAAATTATATTAATAGGCTATAATTATGTAAACTTTATTATGTGTGTTAAAGATAACATTAAAATCATAAGACAAATGACACTTAATCATCAATGGAGGGTAATGATAAAAGAGTCAGCAAAATTAACAGGCATCATCAAGACTGTTGTTGTTGTTAGAGCTAAAGGAGCACAATGAGCCATACCATTTCCTATAACAACAACACTTAACACACTGTGCTGGTCACTTCCAAGCTGCTGGACAAATATTAATTAACTGTTATACGTACGGGTATTCGGTTTCTGTTTGCTAAATGTGCTCCCTGACTGCAAACATTCACGTGCTGAAAACAGCCCTTGAGACAGACCCTCGGACAGCCTTCATCCATCTGTCCTCTTCCAGGCTGCTTTAGCAGACTGAATTTACCAGGTAAGAGTGTAATGTGGTACCTTACTGAATGCAGAAGTAGGAGGCAATTAGTGTGGCGGACTGACCACTTGGATGCATGGCCCCTTTAGAGGCATTTCAGGGGATAATTCATATCCAGCACAGATCCGGAGCACATTTTCACACCTGTGTTGACTTTCATGAAGCTCTGCCTCGCCATAGAACCGGAAGAAATTGCACATGCATGTTGCTGTCTTCTTTCTTTTGTAGCATGAAAATTTCTGCTCCACCGAACAGTAATTCTGGGGACTTGTTCCCAGATTCCAGACAGCAACAAGCAGCCAAAAACCAAGCATGAAGCTCCAGAAAGCAGCAACGCCTCTGCATGGTGGTGCTTGCACCAGGTGCACTCACCTGAATTTATTCTAGCTGCAGGGGGATCCCAGATTCTCACTAATAAGGGCAAAAAGGGTATTAGCTGTACCAAGAGGTAACTGTCTGTGCCTCAACGGGAACTGATATTTTTGTTTGTGCAGAGCTTTCACTGTAAATATTATTTTCTGCTACAGAAACAACGCTAATCACATGCTTATCAGCTCCTTATGGTACCCCCTTCGTTAGTGCCTTTGCTGCCAAAAGAAAAAAAAAAGAAAGAAAAGAAGATGGCAAATCCTCAAAGGTCTCAGAATTTTGACATGACAACATTAAATCTAGCAAACAAGAGACTGAATCCTTCAAATGAGCCTGCCTGAGCTTGCCCTCAACGATTTTGATTCCTCGGTGGAAAAAGGAGATCTCTAGGTATGGCTACCCTACAAAATCAGCACAGATTAAACCAGATTAGGAGAATTCTGAGTGCTCAGTTTCAAACTCAAAGGTGGCATCACTTTGTCTCAGCTCTGAAACGGCACCTACTGGCTGTGTGCCACCTGGGGGCAGAGCTCCCTCACCCCATCCACCCCAGAGGATGCCACCTCCTCCACAGGGCCATGCCATCACTTACTGCCATTTCCTCTAGTTTCCCTGCAAGAAGGATCACTGTGAAACTAGAGGCTGTTTAACTGCACTATCTGTACACTTTGGGAATATAAAATCCTCTGAATTGAAATACAATCAGTAAAAGTTCAGGGTTGTTACAGGAAAGAAAATGCTGGGACTACTGAGTTTTACAGCCAAACAAGCACAAACTGCATGGGGTAATATCCGAATTTCTTCGCTGTTCAAGCACTGAAGTTCTTGCTGACTGTAATCCCGTTTGAATAACAGCTGAGAGAGGGAATAAAGATCATAGAGATTCTACTGCTAAAGAAAAAAAAAATAAAAAGATGCAAGGCATGGCATTACCCATAATCCAAAAAGATACCTGATTTCAATTTTGTGTTCAGTATTAATATTTGCAATTGAATAATGCTGTTCGTTTCAAACTGAGAGATTAAAAAAAAAAGAAACCAGTTATGTAGGACAAATCACTGTAGCACACTGAGGTGCACAAGAAGGTTCTTCTTAGCACATCACAGTAAATTATAAGCACCATACTCAACAGCATGCTACATTCAAGGATTAAACATTAGCAACAGTGAGGTACCACGGTGCTCTGAAGTCTTCCAGGCTACACTCAACATATAGCAATACCTCTTCTCTGAAGGAGTAGCATGTTCCTTGGGCACAGCTGCTGCCCTCCTGCCTGCCCCAACCCACAGCTCCCATTGCTGCACACAGTCAGGTGCTGCTGGAGGAGAGAGGCACGGGGGCACCACTCTGCTGGCGGCCGTGTGAGAGGCTCTGCCCAGCAGCCTTTGATCTGTATTTTCTAAAGTTCATAACAAAACTTCAAGAAAAAAAAAAAAAAAAAAGAGAAAGAAAGAAAGAGAAAAAAAAACAAAAAACTATTAGTTGCAAATTAGACATTCTCATGGAAGCCTAGAATTATTTTTCAGGACAGAGGGCTCAATTTCCCAATCTCAGGTGTATGATTAAAATCAATTAAATCACTCTTCCAATGTCAGCGGCAAGATTCTCCTGACAAATGAAATTATGCGAGAAAAGTGTTCTCTTCACTCTTCCACCCTTTCTCAGCATCGCTCACATCCACAAATGAGATCAAAATTTTCAGCTCGGGGATTTCAGAGATATTTTCCATAAGAACATGAAAAATCCCAGGAACCCTATGTAAGTAGACTTTATAGTCTCTAGTGGCGAGATGCTGATGGCCTCTGTATGTTAGATATATTCATGACTAACTAAAATGAAAAGTTCGAGCAGAATTTAACCATTTGGGGACCACGCTAACATTTTTTTCATAAATTTAAGTTTTAATGGTAGAATCATGTACCAGATTCTGGGATACAAGTGATAACCTTTCTGTGTCTCTTTTCTTTCCCTAGGAAGTCCCTGGTGGCTTTATCCTATTGAAGACCTGAATGCTATCAATCCCTCTCAGCCGCTTGCAGACACAGGAGCAGCAGAGCAGGCAAGACTTCAAATGACCACATCATCTGCAGAGGCCCCGAAGGGTTAATAGTTACTTACAGTAGTATTCCTTGAGACAAAACAAGGTGTTTGGGTTTTTCTTTTTCTTTGTTTTTTTCTAAAAAGTAGAGAAATAAATCTTTTGATAAGAAACTCCACTTGAAACAGAGAGATATCTCATTTCCAGAGGTGTTCTGACGTGGCTGAACTGTACCTTCAGCAAATTATTTACCTCTTAATTTGTTAAAACATATGGGCTTAGAGGTAACTTTGCCCATGAGGCGTACATCTATATTATATGCTTGTTTGGTTTGACTTCATTTTCCTTGGAGACCTGAACAAATGTTTTCCGTATTTCAGAAGTTGTTTTTTTTTTTCCTCCTCTCACGTGTTCACAGCAGCAGTGTTACATATGTATTTTGTTTCTTTTGCCTGTGTTTAAAGAGGAGCGTGCTAATTTGCAGTACAGCGGGCAAAGTGGGGCAATGTTTCAGGATGAGGAAAGCTGTCTATTTCTACACCTGTGATGGGCTGCTCCCCAGCTCGATCTGTCCCAGCAGTGCTGAGCTGCCACTGCCAGAACGGGCGTTGGGTGCCTTTGCCAATCTCTACCAGCAACAGCTTCATCACAGAGCACACAGCGTGTCCCTGCTCACAGTCTTGTTCTCCAGCACCAGAGAAGAGAGGAACCAACAAGCTCCATACGAGTTCTTGTTGATATTTTAGCACTTTAACACAAAATCTCTTGCCAAATGCTTGGAATAGTATTTGTCCCACCACCAGGTTAAAAAGCAAGCCCACCAGCAAAGGATTAGTGCAAGCTGATGGAAATAGCATCTGCCTTTTGATAAGCAGAATAGTTGAGTTGTAGCTGGAATAGTTGTTACTTGTCATAACCCCCAAATACAAACTGACATTCTATGTTTCTATGGTGTGTCAACAGAATTCATAGGAAGGATGCAAGTAGGCAAAGGAGGTGTTAGGAGAAGTATCCACAAGGGTTTCATGCAGTGGGCTAATCTTATTCTGATGTTCTGTGCCAATATTTACAGCTAGAGCACATTTATAGAAATGGAGTTTGAAATAACACCTTCCACAAAGACCCACAGAAAGAGATGGAGTTCTTCTGTATCACCACCCATGATTACTAATAACATCATGGATTTCCTGCAGCACAGCTCTACCAGCATCAACTGCAAGTTTAGTTTTTCTATCTCTCAGGCCTGTCCTTGCAACCAAGACTCAATGTGGGAGCATGTTCACATGGTCCTACCTCACAGACAATGTCTCCATGAGCAAAGCTCCAAGGTGGCATTTACACAACTTTGGCCAATTCTCTTCTTTTGCTACAGTACAGAGAAATGAGAACAAAACATTATTTCTTTAAAATGGCAGCATGGTGATGGATGTTCTCAAGAGGTAAAAAAAACAAGAAACCCCCCAGGGGCAGGTTAGAAGCTGGAAGGCATCTTCTCCTTTTTGCTTTTGGGTTTGGTGTTCATTGTTTTTTGTTTTTTGTTTTTATTTTCTGTGCATGAAATCAACACCTCAAAGTGCTTTTTGGTTTTCCATTTGTTTATTCCATCCATAAATATTTTACCACTTAAAAAGGGAAGCAATGTTTGCTCCTAATTGTTTTTGATTAAATATGCTAATTACATTTTGGAATATTAATGACACATACGGTACTAAATGTTTTAATAATGCAATGAAATAAGCCAGCAAATATAACTACAAATTAACCTGAAATTGCTACATGGTTTTCATAATTTTGCATTATAACACCACAGATCTAGAGGAAAATATCCAGGACAAACCAGTATTTCTTGTTTGCTGTCTAGAGTTCAACTAAACAAAAAACTGAACCAAACAAAACCCATAAATGAACAGAATGCTACTTCACTTTGGAACCACTTTTCTTCACTGCAAGATGAGAACTACAGAAATAAAACCTAGCTGAACATGATAACTTCTCACCAGTGCATGCCAACCATGGGATGGAGCTTAAAACTACTCCTGTGTGCATGAGCCTGAAGAAGTCCTCATCTGTGGGGAGCATAGTGATGGAAGCAGCTGCCATGCTCTGCAGCCACCCAAGTTACTACTGGACAGGAAACTTCAGAGTTTTGCCATTGAGCGTTATTGTCACATTTTTTTACGTAGCTTAGGATGGGTAGTTATTTTCTTTATGCTTTTGCTCTCGTTCTCTGCTCAGGGAAAGAGATTACCTCTGTTTATATACTTGTGGATGGTAGGCATTTCTGCTTTTCAGCAGCACTCCAGAATGGAAATGCCTTTTCAATTCAGGCTGCTAATGCGTTCATGGGCTAAAATCAAGCTCCCTACCTATGGCAGGCTCCCCAATCAACAGGACAATCACACTGACACAATTAAATCCTTCCTCTTCTGTGAAAGAACTGTACACAATGGTTAGTATTACATTACACTGAAAATAATTAATACTGGGGAGGTTTTTTGCATGTTTGTGTGTTAAATACTTGACCTTTTAATTTGTTTTTCCCTCAGAAATATTCTGCAATCTAATGATTTATATTGATGGTCCAAAGTTGCCAGATATTCTGGACAGTCTAACTCTGATGATATTTTTCCACACTCAGTGTTATGGAACAGCTTTTGTTTGCTGTGCTGGGGAAACCATTCATGGGGTCTACGTCTGCCAGGCCTTGTACAGCAGGGACAGTGGAATGAGCATGTGCACTCAATTGGCCTGATGAGTCACAACTTATCTAGCAATCGCTTATCAATTAATCAGCTATTTATATACGAAGATGGAGAAGCATTCAAATGGCAAGATGAAAGGAGCAGCTGAGATCCCTTGGTTTGTTCAGCCCAGAGCCAAAGAGTCTGAAGGGAGGATTCATGGCAGTCTACAGCTCATCATGGTGATCCTACAGCTTTTCCCGGAGAACAGGCTGCCCAGGTCAGTGGGCACTGCCCCAACCTGACAAAACTCAGGGAGAATTGGGTCACCTTTCTCAGACATTGGGTTTGGGAGTGCTGCGTGATCCTTGGGTCTCTCCTAACTCTGATGCTCTGTGATTCCACAGCCCACCTCTGAAGATCTAATAAAGCCAGCCCAAAATCTTTGCTTACCTTTTTCTTCCAGTTTTAACTTTTTAAGTTCAGGATTCCAGGAAGGTAAGCACAGTTTTCAAGCAGCTTGAATTTGACTTTTGGGATCATCTCACAGAGGAAATATTGTTGTTTTGATTAAAATCAAAACACACATTTTGTGTGACACAAAAAACACACTTGAAATACACGTTTATTTGAAGACCAGCAACAACTAATTTAGTCTCTAGCTCTGAAGCCCTCTGTCCTTCCAGGTTTTAACCTCAGACTGAAAGTAGAGTCCCAGAATATCGAAATAAAAATATTAGTCCTTTTAGGCACTCGCTGGGCTTCAAGGTCAGCGTCCCAGAGCCCACAGCAGTATGCCAGGCTGCTGGGACTTGTGGCAAGACTGAAAGTGAGGGGAAAGAGAAGTAAACAGAGACAAAGGAGGAGCTAATTAAGAGTGTCATCTGAGCAGGAACTTTCAGAAACCCGAGATGCACATCAGAAAACTCTCACAGCAGACTTTGAGGCCGCCGACTTGTTAACCTCCTAGTCAAGGCCAAAACCTGATGAACAAAAAGATGAAAAGCAGTCTGCTCACTGAGTGGAGCCCGGAACGCAGGAAAGGACTGGGGGAGCAGACAGCTTCATCCGACTGCTCTTTCCATAGCGTTCACTGCCCACCCGAGGGACAACTCGCCCCCTGCGCTCCATCAATCCACCCCGTGCTCCCCAGCCTCTGCCACCTCTCAAGCAGGAGTGATGAATGAGCACAGACAGCACACGGCTGTGTACATATCTACGCGGCCGGGCTGAGAATATTCATCTCGTTTCACTTGTGACCTTTCTCTGTTCTGCAAACCTGAAAGGTCTGGGCTGCATAATCACATCTCGGGATAAAAGATAAGTGAACTACCAAATAAATAGTGGAGTGTTTACATGACCTTATGGTTTTACCACCCGTATTAATTTTTAATTGCACTGTTAAAATATAGTAAATATCTATTATACAAATTAAGTGGTAATAGGTATTTGTATTTTTTTTCATGAATTAATCTTAAAATAAGCTGATTACACAAATCTTTAGCCAAGCAGTGGCTAATCCTGGGCACAAACATTAGTTTGATAAGATACATTCAAACAAACATTTTTGTGGCAAAATGTTATCAGATACTAACACATAATTAGTCTAAGACATTCGGTTCAATGCGAGCATTTTCGAGTTGTAATCATTAAGTGAAGGTATTGGGAGAAATCCAAAAGGGAGCCCAGCATTGTAAGCACTTCAGAGTTCCTTTGTGGATTCCGATTAGGCTGCTGGATTCACTGCTGTTTCCTTATGTAAACACATTCACATATTGCAATGGTGGGGAAATCTTTATCAAATTAATGGCAAACAAAGTGATGTTAATGTAGATGAAATTATTATTCACCCGAATCTGTGTTGTGCTGAAAGAGAAATTTGGAAGGAAGGTCCGAGTGCACGAAAGGAACAGAATTCCAGCTTCGTTTTGAAGACTGGAGAAAGTCCCTCATTTCTGCCACCACCAGAAAGGGAGGAGAGGGAATGAAAAATAAGCTGACACGAGTACATTAAAGCTAAGTGTCGATGCATATGTTTAGTTCTCACCCCGCTCTTCTTACGTGGATTTATGTGACTTTTAATATTATCTGATTTTCTTTCTTCACAGAAATGTCCTATTTTTTGGCTATGCTAACAGTATTAAAACAAGAGTACTTGTAATAACATCACTCTTATCCAATAGTCTGAAAGGGCTATTGATTAATACATAATAAATAAAGGTTTTTAAAATGCTTAATAGTGGCTTAATAGTGGAATCTAGTAAATACTTAATTAGAGAGAGTTATTGAACTCAGAAAATGGCTATTTGACATTCTGGCATGCAGAGGAATAGCCCCTTAATTGACAGTAAACTCTATTGTACAGAAGCCTGCTTAAAGAATTTTTTGTAAGAGCTTGCAATGGTGACGATGAAGCCACTTGGTCAATGTACTCACTATTGATGCAGCACACTAATAGCAAGAGCCTGCCTTGCTGTCTGCAAGGCGAGTCCTGAGGAGCACTGCACGAGGTATGACACAAAACCACCTCCAGGATTTTTTCTACTCATAACAACCAAGTGCTGATAAGTGTCACACGAAATGAAACTACCTGGTTGCTCCCATGACTCCTGCAGAATCAGTGCAAGCACTTGGGATCCCACCTGCCATCATCAGGCAAGGAGAGAGCTGTCTGGTTGCTGTCCACACACCCCTGCTCCCACTGTGAGCACTCAGCTCTGGCATGGCCAGTCCTACCACCAAGTCCTCTGGCTGCTCATCAAAGCTCAGGAAGCAGAGGATGCTACTGTCTGCCATACCCACACGTGTCCTCACATCAATGCAAAGGGCAGTGACAGGGAAAGCCAAGAAGTTCTGTGCCTTTCTCTTTCCACCTCTGATTCAGATTATTTCCAAGGGTGTCTTCCATACAGGAGACAACACTGCTGATGCAGAGGACATTTAAAACACAAATGGATTCAACTTGCTCAGCACACATCTGCATAAGCAAGGAGTGCAGGAACTCCTTCCAGCCTGCTCCTTTCTGTAGAATCCATGCCAGCACCTGGGAAAGGGTGCCTTTGTTTTGAACATCCATGTACTTCCCAATGCGAGGGACACAAGAAATGCAGTGACTGGGAAACCATACAGTGCAGTCAATGCTCTTCAACAAGCTCTACGAAAAGCTATGGGGGACCAAACTTCATTTTACGTGCCCTTGTGCTTAGTGCTGCTGGAGGTAACACAGAAATGGCTGTAACTCACCTTCAGTATCCCATTTTAGCACAACATTTTAGCAGTGTGCCTGCATGCCCACAAGATGCCTTTGACCTCAAATTTGCCCTACACTAAAAGCAGCAAAAAGAATCACCCCGTGTCATCACATGACTCCCCTTACTGAGTGGGGAAACGTGGGATTTCCTGCGTTCACAAGTTTAAGCTGGCAGTGCTTCGCAATGCCTGCAGAATTTGGTGGGTTAAAAGGCAGCATTTCTTGCTTTGAAAGGTGTTATTTTGAACATTCTCATGAGCAAACCAATTGTTTGCCTTTCCCCTTACAGTGTTTGATTTCTTGTTCCACAAAGTAGAGACTAAGCTGCTCCTCACTGCTCAAAAAATAAATAAATAAATTGCAAATTTCTTAGAGATGCTGCTTTTCTTCACGTCCCTCCCTGTCGGTACATGAATACTGAATACAGGGGCTGAGATAGACAAAGTTTCTGGAGGGGTGCTAGGGGTTTTCAGCTCCCAGTTTCCACAGAACAACAGAAGTCTTAATCCCTTTGCAAATACAGAAACAAGTCATAAATGCAAAGTTAAAGTTGTGCAAGAGTGTTCACAAGGTCAGCTCTTCCATTTACATGAGATACATATATACGTGTACAAGTATGGAATCCTTTTTGTCATACTTAAATAAGTGCTTCTGGTCTATGGTGCTTTTCTTCTTGGGTTTTGGATAAAAAATAAACCCCCACCACTACCAGGTGTCACATTAAAACAAAATAGACTGCCACATGCTACAAAACCTCATCTTTTGTCAAGTTAATCTGCACAAAGAGCTGTTTTGGAGAACATGGGGTGTTTCTTCCAAAAGCCCCCACATCCAGCAGGCTCAGCCCTAGGGCATTCACGGGGTGCCCCAGCAGCCACTGAACCCACAGCTGGCAGCAGGAGAGGGTCATCCCCAATCCAGTCCTGCACTTCCCCACCTTTCCCATCTGTGAGCCGGGTTTCACCAGCATACGCATCGTGAGAGCCCCAGACCAAAACCCAGAACTGGTCACTGCTTCAGGGCACGGACCAGAAGGGGATCTCACCACTCCTGCCCTGCAAGCTTTGTGCCTTTAAAGAGTGGAAACCACTGCAGAAACACACTCCTAAGCAATTACATCTACTAATGTAGACGAAAACTTAATATTATATACTTATATTAAATATACAAAAAGAAAAGAAGGATTAAAATTGATACTGCAGCAGCATCTGGTCTTTTCATGTAATTTAAAGGCTGGAGTCTTTAAAGAAAGGAAACCTCCAGGAAGAAATAATACCAATAAGCACTACAATCCTTCTCCCTCTTCACACACTTTTAAGAGTAATAAGAAATCTCCCCCTACAGGCACTCGGGGGCTAATGCAAGGTGAATGTACCTTCACAGGCTATCATTTGTCCCCTTAATCACCGGGTAATCCGCTAGAGCTGCTCAGGACGTGGTCACAAAAGAGGAAATGGCATCCCTGGCATGGCATTGTACAGTACATCTTGGTGCCATCCCTTAGCAAGAACACATCCCCAGCCCCAAGCAGGCAAACTCATTGCCAGTCACTGAAGGGCTCCTTCTGCATAATGCTAACAATTATCCCGAGCATTTTTCACTCTTTATTACGAGAACTCCACCAGGCAAAAACATTTTGACTAGGAAACTATTTCCTTTTGCCTATTTTAAAGGAAGAAATTAATGGGATAAAAATGCAAATGGCTTCCTTCCTTTGCACGGAAAAAACCCTTGTGCTCCCTCACTTACCAACAGACTGTTGTTTTAAGCTATTCACCAGGAACCAATATCTACATCTGATATCAGCAAGACCAAATGATGCTAATGTTACGTGCGTTTCCAAATAATACAAAGCAAGTTTATATCCCCAAATTATTCTCAATTTCGTTTAGGGAAGGCTTGCTTGGGGATTTGGGTAGATGTTTGTTTATTTGAATTCATTATAGAACTGGGAGCTTATTACATTCTGTACTCACTGTAAGGTAATCAAAATATAGATGAAAATCGGAATATTTTTATTGGTGCCATTTACATAGGTTATGTGCTATGAGAGAACTGCAGTGCCTCGATAGACTTGACAGAGAAGTTGACAATTCCTTTCTCCTGTAACTGCTTCTAGACACCTCATTCTCACATAATCTTGGCTCAACAGTTTAACAGGATTCTTTCTTTTCACAGCAAGTTCCTATCCATGCACAATATCCCAAGACCTAGTTTACTGGAAATCCAGTGGATGCTAAGTGTGGCTGACCTCAGCTTGATTTGTTTCCGAGAACCCAAAATTTAACTGTAGAAATCTAATTGAGAGCAAACTCTCCCACTGCCATTTCCACTTGCTCCCAGTGCCCCCATCACTTTATTTATTCAAGTAGTAAAAATAAATCTTTAATTGGAAGGAAAGAGATAACTGAAGTTTAATTAAGCTAAGCCAATAAAGCGATGGGAAATTACCAGTCTAATGTCACACACTGAAAAGGGGCCATTCAGGGCTGTGTGTTGGGTGCTGCCCAGTAGTTTCCAGAGAGACAGGCAAGGCATGAGCTTGTTGTCACCCCAGTTCCAATGCTGTCCCCCAGGGGACAACCCTGAGCCACCTGCTCTTCCCAGCAATGCCCCGTGCCCACCTGCTGGCCCTACCCAACAGAGAGCCACCAAAAGGCATTGCCATTTGCTTCAATTTGTCTGCCCACACAACAGGAGCCCTGCAGAGCACAGCAGCCCCTGCACATGGGAGGATGCTCACTGGCTGCCTGGGTGCTTGCACACCGAGCTCCCTGCCAGCACGTCTGACAGGGTGCAGCCATATTTCACATTGACAAATATGTTTTGGTAAGAAATAATAGCTGTTACTGTTTGTTGTTGTTTTTTTTTTTTCTCCTCTTAGTCTGAGCTGCAAACACTGTTTTACTGGCAGTGTGTCTTTCTTCACGCTACCAGATTTATGAATCTCAAAGCCAGAAGGGCTGACAGCAGTCAGATAGGTTGGGCTCGGCACAGAATTTCCCCTAGCAGATTGGATTAGAAAAAAGTATATTTGGGGGAAAAACAACATCTCTTAATAATAATTTAAATTCAGAAAACTCACCATACTTCATAGTAGGCTTTTCTGTCAGTTCATCACTCTCAGCATTAAAAAACACATACCTTAATTATTCTTCTCAATCTATCTCCAGCCACTGACCTCGTTATATCTTTGTCTGATACAATGAAAGCACCCATTATTAAAGCTCACTTCATCACATGGGTGTGTATGGGCCACGGTCAAGTCATCCTTAACCCTCCCTTTGATAAGCTAAACAAACCAAACTACGAAACCCTCTCCTGTAAGAGAGATGCTCATTAACCACCAGCCTGTTTTTCCTCTCAGAAGCCTCCCCTGATGAAGGGGACCTTTGTGGTCAGCAACACACTACCCCTTTCAAGACCCAGAGGTTCCCAGAGATGGCATATAACCCTCCCAGTGATTGTATGCCTTCTGCCAGGTGCTGGGTATCTGATGAACTGAAGGACTTACACCTGTAAATCCTGCTTCAGTCAGTAATTCAGGGCTACCTTAGTTACCTCTGTTTCCCATTGTTCTGGTTTGTTGTTGATGTGGGAAGTAGGACACATCATGCCTTGGTTTGTTCTGCCTCATATTTTTCCCTTGACTGGTGCTGCCCTGTTGCGCAGCTCTGGGAGGTCAGCATCCACTAAAATGTCCCTAACTCAGAAATACCACTTATATTTTTTCTGCCTAAATCCTTGCAACTGGACAGTTCATCAGGCAGAAGATATTATAAAAACTGGCAGCTATAATCGTGTGGGTGGAGGTGAGGACATCTGCTCTTTATATCATGAGCATTGCCAACATGCTATAGACATATCCAGGTTTCTGTTCCAAAACCCCCTCAAGAATATACCGTGTGGAGTTCCAGCTCACTGGAACCTCCTGCTTGGTTTGGGAAATTTTGGCAAGTTGTTTTCCTTCTGTAGCTCGTTCGTAATTTTTCTGGTCTTTACTACATGGATAAAGTGTGCCCAGATTTCATGTGCCATTCTAACATATGTTCCGTGATTACATACAGGATGTATAATCACTCTTCTTTACTGCATGAGTTCAGCTGGCACTATTCACTGACACAGTCCAGTGCCACGGGAGAGTCTTGGGGCAGAGCTGCTTAAAGTTGGGGCTGTGTCTGCCACAGCAGACGGGCAGCACTGTGCTGCCCTCTAAATCTTTAATGCATACTCATAGCTGTGTCTTGCATACTCGTTCTGCAAGTGCTGGGCAGGGTCGAACCAGCCCCAAACATTGCTCACTGTGCTGTGACCAACACAACCTGCTTTGTTCTCATCTCAGTGCTTGCAAGCACCCCAAGCATCCTTCTCCCTGCATGGTCCATAAGGGAACCCAACAGAATCACAGAATCATGGAGGCTGGAAAAGCCCTCTGAGATCCCCCAGCCCAAGCCCAATCACTCCCACTCTGCCCACTGCCCACGTCCCTCCGTGCCACATCCCCATGGATGAACACTTCCAGGGATGGGGACCCCCCACCCCTGGGCAGCTGTGCTGGTGCCTGGCCGCTCTCTGGAGAAGACGTTGATCTTAAATACCCATCTGAACTTCCACTGCTGCAACTTGAAGCCACGACCTCACGTCCTATCGCTGTTACCTGGGAGCATAGGCCCACTGCCACCTCGTTACAGCCTCCTTTTAGAGAGGTATAGAGAGCAATAAGGTCTCCCCTGAGCCCCTTAAAGGAACATACTTCCAGGAGTCAATGTTAGGGATCGCTATGGGAAAGCACAACCTTATCCTCACTGTGCACTCAGGTTGGGGTCATTTCTTCCCCTGCACGTGGGTTTCCAAGCCATCAAGAAGCAGTGGAGCCATTGGTCCCTTGGGTTGATACAAGGGAATGAGATTCCCACTGATTCTTGTCCCTAGGGCTCTACCATGGATGCGATGTCCCGAACTGAGTGACAGGCTGGTGATGGCAGAAATGTGAGTACTTAGGAAAAAAAGTTTGGAGAAAAATGGAAAAGCTTAACTATGTGATTTGGGAAAAGAAAATGTCGCTGGAGTTTCCTGAATTATCATGTGTGTAGTGATTTACTATCTAATGTGTTAAGGAGCAAAGAACAAAGCTGTCTCCACGCCAAATACTGTGTGAACTCAAAACTCCGTGACCCTGTAACAAGGGTGACCCTGTTACAGTGAGCTTGTCTTCCAGGCCGACCACCTCACAGCACTGCTGAACCACCTCAACATCAGACTTCTTATAGTCCTTACAACTACAAGTAAGGATAGACATGCTGAAGGAATTGCTGACTCTCAAGGATCTGGCTTCTGCTGTGAGCATCCTGTCGTCTTCAACACCCCCCGAGGCACTGATCATCCGTCCTCACAGAGCTTTAAAACCTGGCCCTTGGATGCCAAGAACTAAAAAGACAGAAGATATTAACCTCGGGGAGTGCTTTATCTTCTCATCGTCCCACCACAAATTCCTGCACAATATCCCAGAGTTAACACAAATGGGTAACTGTTCAGTTATCTTTTAAAGGCCTATGGGATTTGATAAGCAATTTCATGGAAATAATCTAAATATGCATAATAAAAAAAAACAAGGAAGTGATGTTCTGTTAATGCATCACTTTTATTGTGACAAGTTTTTCTTCAAATGAAAAATAAAAGTGTAAAAACTTAGAATTGCAGTACTGTTAAGCACCTCCTGGGATCATTATAATAGACTGTACAATTATTACCTGAGCTGAAGTGTTTTTTCTCCCTAACAAAAATAAATAAATAAATACTAAGCCAAAACAGCAATAAATGTAATTTCATTGCTCTACCCGATATGCAAAATTTGCCTAGCATCTATTTCCAATATGAAATCAATTTTACATTTACTCACAGCACTGCGAGGAACCTTACTAGAAATCCTGATATAATTTCTATAGTATTTTTAAGATTTGCACTAGAGTAAAGCTCAATAAAACTCTTAAATGGCTTACATCCATCATGTCACTAAAATGTCTTTTAAAACATTTTGCTCGGCATTATGAAAGGTGAGAAAGAATAACAAAGGTATTTCTTCCTGCAGTATTCTACATTCTTTTTCCCCATAATCAGTCATGATTTCATAGTTCAGTACACCAGGTTTTCCTGCAAGAATACACGAAGGTAGAG